>JAYESA010000009.1:65663408-65913106 GCA_036927795.1 Iris macrosiphon | reverse complement strand
CACTCCGTACAATCTACCGCCTTGGATGTGCATGAAGACTCCGTATATGTTCCTAACCGTTATTATCCCGGGTCCGAACAATCCGAAGAGGAACATCGATGTGTATTTACAGCCTTTGATAGATGAGTTGAATCAGCTGTGGGAAGTCGGTGCCAACACGTACGATGTTTCTAGAAAGCAGAATTTTCAGATGAGGGCAGCACTTATGTGGACCATCAACGACTTTCCGGCCTATAGAATGTTATCGGGATGGAGCACCCATGGTCGTCTCTCATGTCCGTATTGCATGGACCGTTCTCAGGCTTTCCGTTTGAAACACGGAGGCAAACCGTGCTTCTTCGATTGTCATCGACAATTTTTGCCGAACGATCATCCGTACCGGAGGAATCGGAATGCTTTTCGTGCGGGAGTTGTGGAGAAGGCCAATCCACCGCCAAGGTGGCCCGGATGCACGATATGGGAAGAGGTAAAAGATTTACCAAGTGCTATCCAAGAGCCTGCTAAGGGGTACAAGTGTGACGGATTTGGTCGCACCCATAACTGGACGAAGAGGAGTATATTCTGGGATCTACCATATTGGAGCACCAATCTGATCAGACATAACCTTGATGTCATGCATATCGAGAAGAATGTGTTTGATAACATAATTAATACTGTAATGGATGTAAAGGGGAAGACGAAAGATAATCCGAAGGCGAGGTTGGACTTAGAAGACATATGTAGACGTCCTGCATTGCATTTGATAGAGGAGGGGAATGGAAAGTTAAAGCAACCTAAGTCAGTTTTCTCACTGGATAAAGAGGATAAAGGTAGACTTTGTAGGTGGATTCAGGGTCTAAAGTTTCCAGACGGGTACGTGTCGAACTTGAAAAGATGCGTCGACCTCAAGGAGAACAAACTAGTAGGTATGAAGAGCCACGATTGTCACGTATTCATGGAGAGGTTAATTCCGATTGCATTTCGGGAATTCTTACCGCAGGTCGTTTGGGACCCATTGACAGAGCTGAGCATATTCTTCAGAGATCTTTGTTGTACTAAGTTGCTCGTCGATCGTCTAGAAAAGCAAGAGAGGGACATTACGGTAACACTATGTAAGCTCGAGAAGGTGTTTCCTCCTGGATTCTTCGACTCTATGGAGCATTTGCCAATTCATCTTTCCTATGAGGCACGTGTTGGCGGTCCTGTCGGTTATCGGTGGATGTACCCCTTCGAGCGCCATCTGAATCACCTAAAGAGAAAGGTGAAAAATAAGGCACGGGTTGAAGGCTCTATTTGTGAAGCTTATGTTCTCGAGGAGATTACAAACTTTTGCTCGACGTATTTCAATCCGCATGTTGCTACTAATAGGACGAAAGCTCCCAGAAACGACGACGCATATCAGGAATCTAATGATGCAATACTCAAAGTATTCAATGCATCCGGAAAGCCCTCGGGAAAAATGAAGAAGAGATATTTGAATGACGATGAGCTAAGGGCTGCTCAATTGTATATATTACTCAATTGCGACGAGGATGAAGTGGAGAAGCTAGAGGGGTAAGTAATTAACGTCCACGTTTACATCATCTCAATGTAATAGTATAAGATACTATTATGCTACTAATCAGCAGTTGCTTCATTGTTTTTCAGCACATATAATGATGAGTTGAGGTCGGTTAGGCCCTACATAACAGACGAAGAAGTAGAACAAGATATGAGATGCCATTTTCCTTCTTGGTTGAGCGCATATGTAAGATGCTTGGTAATTACTTTTTATTTCTGCACTTGCAAAACAAATAACTTACTATCGCTACTTTGGTATTTAGGTCGATCGTCTAATATCACCTGAGACTGAATCTATTAGGACTCTAGCCAAGGGACCAATTACTGCCGTAAAAATATGGCCAAGTTTCTGTGTGAATGGGTTCAGGTTCAAGTCAACAAATGCTCCTATTAGAGACAGCTTTCTGGATCTTGATTCCATGAAAAACAGTGGTTTGTGTATCAAATCTTCAAACTACAAAGACGTCAATTCGGGCAATGATTTTTTTGGCATCTTACGAGAGATTGTGGAGTTGACATATAATTATGGCCCAGAACCTGCTAATATCGTGCTATTCAGGTGTGAATGGTTCGATCCGATTCAAGATCAAGGTTGGAAAATTGACAAGCATGGCCTTGTGGATATAAACTACAAGCGTAGATATCAAGGCTACGAACCATTTGTCCTATCAAGTCAGGCTCAGCTCGTGTACTTCGCAACTTATCCTAGACGGGGGACAGCGAGGTCGGATTGGTGGGCAGTATGCAAGACTAAAGCTAGAAATACCTTTGACATTGACGAAATAGCTTATCAGGAGGACGATCTACCTCTTGTAACAAATATTGTAGATGTGGACTCAACGGAAGTTACTCATTACACGAGTAATAATGTAGAAGATATAGAATTATCCGGAGAGGACGACGAAGTAGATGAAAGTGAAGACGAGGAAGAGGAAGAGCAGGACGAGGAAGGCAAACAAGATGAATTTTCTGAAGATGATTGAAAATATAAAATATTCCATGTAGAATGTAACTATATTTGGACTATAAATATTGCATGTAGAAGTAGATGTTGACATTAACGAATATATGTATTATATTTTGACTGTATAATACTTTGAGATATGTATCACATTCCGACTGTAGAATGTAGTATATATTTGTGTTTCTCTATATTCATCATATGTTGTTATCAGATATGACAGGACGACGCGGAGGATTCGGCAGGTCCCGAGGTAGACAGAGTGCCACTCCGGTACTGCCTACTGTTGGTTCCGGATCATCGTCGCCCAGTACTCCAGTATATCGATCAGCCACATCTCCGACTGCGACGACGTTGCGTGGCATCACTCCTGGGACGAGTAGTTCCAGGCGTGATAGTACTCCCTCGTCCAGCGTTCCTCCTGCTGACGGAAGCATGGAGACAGATGAGCATGTAGAGGAGGTCGTGCCGACGTTGTCCCAGCATCAGCAAGATCCTCCATGCGCACCACCGGAGGAGACGAGGACAGAGATTTGGGCCGACGGTACAAAGTAAGTCAATTAGATGGTTTAATATATATTTGTGTTTCTCTTTATTCATCGTATATTGACTTTTTCAGTAATCTAAATTATTATTTCTGTATAGATATCGTCCATCGTCGGTTCAGAGACGCCTGGGCCAATTTCTGAGAAACAACTACGGTGGCCCTTGGATCAACTATTCGGAGGCTCCGGAGGAGAAGAAGGCGTTCTGGTTTGCGCACTTCCAGGTAAAAGTATATTAAATAAATCCTCTAATTTATGCATATTCGTGATGCTAACTTAATGAATTATTTATTGTAGCAAACGTATTTTTATCCTCCGTACCGGGCCGAGTTGATCGAGCGGCTCTTTCCTACCGTTGCCGCCAAGCTTATCCGAGATGCTCTGGATGACCAGAAGGCTCGTGATCGTGTTGGAAAACCGATCCAAGGTTGGATCACGCCTGAGCAGTGGACTGCGATGAGGGCTAGATTCGACGATCCGAGCTACAAGGAAAGGTCTAAGAAGGCCAAGGCGGCTAGGCAGAATGCTGCCAAGTGGTGTGGTGGCTCGATTCCGATGACGGAACATTTCCGTCGTTTGGTATGTTTTTTCTTTTAAAATATATTATTTTAATATAAGTACCATAAAATGGTACTTGGAATAAATATTTAAGTTTAGTAATAAAAAATATATTTTTAACAGGTACAGAGGGGTGAGGATGCGAACATGGTGACCGTCTTCTTGGCCACCCATCGCAAGGACGGAAATCTCATTGATGAGAGGGCCTCACAGACCTATGTAAGTATTACTTTACTTTGTGTTTATTTTAATATAACTTAGGCAATTATTGAGTTTCCAAACCTTTTCTAGGCCGAGTATCTTAGGCTTCGTGAGCGGGCGACTGCTAGTGCACCTACACCTGGAGAGGCTGGTGCTTCGTCGCAGCCCGGTCCATCTCCGTCGGCGGACGACCTGTGGGTGACCGCAGCTGGTGGTCTCCAGAGGGGTACGTACTACGGTACGGGCTCCTATGGCGCCCTGGTTGCGACGCAGTCATCTAGGGCCTCCCCGACAGCTGTGCATTCCACACACCCCTCGCAGTCGCAGCCCTCGCAGTCGTCGGCCAGAGTCCAGGAGGCCGTCCAGGAGGCCGTTGACCGTCAGATTGCGTCTCTCCGTGACGACTTGCTGCGAAGTATGGAGGACCAGTCCCGGTCCCAGCCGCAGGCGGACGATCCGATGCTTATCGCACGATTGGATATGCTCGACCGCAGCATGACGGAGCTACGAGAATTGACAAATGATATTAGAGCCTCCAATGATCGCAACATCATGGAGCTGCAGGCGTCACAGCTATCGATGGGCGAGAAGCTGACGAGGATGCATGCGTCACAGCTATCGATGGGCGAGAACCTGACGAGGATGCAGGATTCAATGGGTGATAGCAGTACGAGGTTGTTATCTACCCTGGATTCTTACAACCAGCGACTCGCAGATTTGGAGCGGGCACGGCCGCCACCGACGTCACTGCCAAAATAAATGCAGTACACCAATAAATGAAACAATAGGGTAAACTATATAACCAGCTAAGTGATATGCAAGTGAGAGTTTTAGTCATACTCGGGCTGAGACTACTATAGGATCTGTGTCAGAGAAACCCATAGTAGTATTCTCTCGAAGGACCAGTAAGGTACCAAAGCTCTGTGTCAGAGTCTAAGGCACTTTTAGTAAAGTAATATATATATATATATATATATATATATATATATATATATATATATATATATATATATATATAATTAGCCTTTTGTATGGTAAATCTCTCCCCACCCAATATAATCACACGTCTTATGTCCATGACACGCAAGATCATAACTAATGCAGTAAGTCATAATGAGATCTAAGCATGAATAAAGTAAATGTCATAAACATGTATCCTATACAGAATCACCATGAATATCTCAGGAAAATTCTGTCTCATAAATAGTATCAGGTGTCCTGAGGTATGCCGTACTTGATAATGCAAGCACGAGAATGTAAAGGGTCTCGATATCCATCTCTAGATGACGTTACACAACTTCGCATACGGTGTTGGCACCCGAATATTAATCGAACGCTAAATAAAGTCATACGGTCCTAGGTTAAGCATGTACAATAATTAATTAAGTCAAAGAAATAAGTAACAAAACTACAAGGTTGGCAAGGTACACTTGCTTGGGGTTCTGACTCCAACTGTAGCTCTGGTAGCGGCAGGATTTGCAGGTACTCCTTCGATTGCTGAAATAGACATCACCATCAGATTTAGAAAATATTAAATAGCTAGAAACGCCTGTCCATGAGTCCAATTTGGACACAGGGGTAAAAATGACAGTTTTTGGTCAAAGCGGGGTCCACATGTGGGCCGCTTCGCACCCAAAAATGTGTCAGAAATAATGGTCTCCAAATTCGTCAAACTTAGTGTCAACAAGTCCAGAACGACGATATGAACCCAACGAAACTTCCAGAACTGGATTGCGATGAGCCGATCACAAAATCGTCCGTCAAGTTGAGCCGTGGGGCCCAAAACTTGGGTCACAGGACCAGCGTATTGCTACGAGTCCGATGGCATAATTTTTGTTTCGATCCGACGTGTGTACATAAAGTTATAACAAGTTCTGGAACAGGGCCGATACGGGGCATTGTCGACGGATACGCGTTGATTCCGGTGTGCACGCATATCCAAATCAACTTCCGCAAAATTTCACACGTCTGTATCAACGGCGCGCACCTTTCGATGAAGACCGCACACGACCAAGCCATCCCGTTTGGCAGGACGCACTCAGTTCCGAGGAAAAACATAGTGTTTATTTTCCTGCTTTTGGATCGCAGTTCGCGATCACCACAGGACGCGACACACCGAGCGGGTTACACGGGCATCGAGAGGGTCATGCAGGGTTCACGTCATAACAGACGAAATAGGAAGTGGGGCAGCGAAGAGAGAGAAAAAGCTACTTGAACAGGACTACTCAGAAACGAGGATTTCCTGTGTCCGGGAGGTGACACGACTCGATACGTCGGCTAGGGTTTGGCACTGTGCTGTGCTGGGGGCGCCGGGCTTTGTCGGAGGAGGACTGCTCGGGCGGAGGCGGCCGGGGACGGCTCAGGCAGGGCTGGCCGGGGCTCTGTTGGAGGCGGCCGGGGCTCGGGGTGTTGAAACGCTGCGGGGAGATCGACGGAGCGGGGCGGAGGCTCTCGAGGCTGTTCACTGGGGAAGGCGGAGGTCGGCGAGGAGAGGGCGGCGGAGCTAGGGCAATGGCAGTGGAGGGCTCATCGGTTCGAGGGTTTATATAGAGGCGAGGGTGTGGTAATGCGGCAGGCGGCCTTTGCTGGAAGGAGAAGGAGCAGGGCCGGCCGGTGGCGAGCTGAACGGGCGGCGGGTTAAGGAAGATGAAGGGTTGTTGGTGCTGGGCATTGCGGAGGCGAAGCGGCAGCCGGCTGCGGGGGATCTGAACGGAGGCGGTTGCAGGGGAGGCAAAATGAGGGGTCGCCGGCGGCCAAGGCGGCGGGAACGGTCGTCGAGAAGCTGCGGGATCGGGTGTTTTCGGTTAGGGATTTTAGGTCTAGCGGGTTAACGGGTCCGGGTCAGGTTCAGTTCGGATCCGACCCGACCCGACCCGCTAAGAATTGGGTTCGGTTCAGTTTGGTTTAGCATGGTTCAGTTCGGTTTGGTTTAGCATGGTTCACCAATAAACCAGGTTTATTTTAAGGTTTATTTTGGGTTTAATAATACTTAGTTTTTAGGTCTTTAAAAATATTTTTCGGGGTCCAATAAATTTTTGGAAAATTATCCTATCATTTTACACCTAAAAATATTATTTTCATAATATTTTAATATTATTAACATCATTTAAAAATTATTGAATTTTAAAATACCTTAGTTTTAATTTTAAAAAATCCCAGAAAATTCCATAAAATTTTTATAAAATTTATTTTAAAATTCATGAAAAATCAGGAGGTTTACACTGAATCAGTTTCCGCAAAAGCTCACACGTCTGGACATACCATATGCGCCTTTCAGTACAATTGGTATGCGATGGGGCGATCCCGTTTGGCGGGGCGTACTCCGTATCATAAATTTTGGAAGTTGGAAAAACAGGTTTTCGTAATTTTTAATCCGATTTAACTCAACATACAGCAATAAATAAAATATTGTAATTAACAGAAATTAATCTTGGTTAGGTGGTCTTTGCATAGCAAGAAAAAAAACTAAATTCGGATCTCTGTGGTGGGAGATACGAGTCCGTAAACATTGATGGTTACAACAGTTTTCTGCGATTTAAAAGTTATAATTTTTCTCCAACTTGGTCTCAGTTTTTGCCTAGGATTATGTGTTGTTCGAAGTAAACTAATACACAGAGTTGGAAGCGGGATAGGTCGTAAACATACCGGTGAAGACGAGATCAAGTTTGGTCGAGCGATGGCGCAGAAATCGAGACGTGAATAGGGGTACGTTGCAGCGAATCTGCTGTCGCGAGCGCGGGCGTTATCGTGGATGCGGCGAGCGGCGGTTCCGGGGAACGGCGGCGGCGGTGGCTCTGGTGTCGTGGCTGGGCGACGGTCTTAGGGTTTGGGGGGAAGATTAGAGTTTAGGGTTAGAGTTTAGGGGAACAGTTATATATATAGTTATAGAGAGCGGGGGTCGGGTTTAACTGCGCGCGCGGCGGGGTTTGCAGCGGCTGCGGATGGGTAGCGGGTCTAGGTTTGCTAGCGGGTAGGGTAGGATAGCTAATGGGTTTGGGTTAGGTTTTAAGGGTTTAGGGTTAGTTAATCTTTTTCTTTTTCTTTTCCTTTTTATTCTTTTCTATTTCTTATTCTTTTTCTTATTCTTTTTCTTTTTCTTTTTCTTTTCTTTTCTATTTCTTTATACTATTACTAAAATTATTATTACACTATTATTATTATTATTGTTGTTATTATTATTATTAACACTTATTATTAACTATATATTATTTACGTATATATTTAAGGTATAAAATATATTTGTACCCAATTAAAATATTTAAAAAAAATCTAATACTCTCCCACAAGGATCCCAAATTAGTTTTGTGCAAAATTTCTAAATAAATATTTATCTAGGTATTTAAATCACTATGTATATATTATCTAAATAATTATAAAATAATATAAATAAATTCTTTAATTACTTAGTTAAATAAATATAATATTTAAAAATATGAGATTTTACATTCTACCCAACTTACAAAAATTTTGTCCTCGAAATTGACACTAACCTATATTCATAATAATCACTATAGCTATTACACTACATTGCTATCTAGCGGTACTTCCTAAAAGTCATAGTCTATCATTCTAACACTTTCTCATTTATTGTCCATACACTATTCTATTTCTAACTCATCTACACTACCCAACTTACAAGAATTCTACTAGTAGTCAAAGTCTCTTGTGGCTATTGTCTAGGATGTAAGATGAATTTATTTATTGGGTCGAGAATCTTGGGATACCTGTCTGGAATCTCACAACCATGATTTTTCTTTGTAACCATCAAGTATCATAGTCTAATACTGCCCTGCCACCTGACCAGTATGTCTGTAAATACTTTTATTACTCTACTATGACGGTCTAGCTGCAGTTATCGCTACTTCGCCCACGAATTGTCATAGTTATCAGTTCGTAACATGTCACGCCCCAGTCCCAAAATACCGAGGGACTGGATGCGTGATTATGGCCAGCAGCATGCACCGATGGACAAACCCAATTTAATGGATCCATCGGGCATACTTAAGCTGTATTACATCAGTCGGGGTCTACTATTCTCATCCACAGATATAAGATATCAACTTCAGCAAAAGAAATATTAAGTTACAACCAGACAAAGTAAATAAAATCGGAGAACAATCCGATATTAAGTCTGTTACATAAGTTCTTAAAGACAGGAAATAAAGAGTTCAATTAAACAGGAAATAGAGAGTTTAATGAAACAGGAAAATAAAGACTAAATGACTGAGCATGGTGAAGCAGTTGTTCATGAGAAGTCCTCAGCGGTCACCTCGTCCTCAGGTTCAGGTACTGCTCCGAGTAGTGCCCCTGTTCCGTACACCTCAGGGTAGCTCTCGTCTGCTATAACTGGAGAACAAAACCAGGTCCTCAGCGAGACGTAACAAGGTACAGAAGAATACGAGCCATAATACAGTTAATGAGCATGCAAATCAACCAAAATGTTAAACACAAGAGAAGCACAAGAAATTAATAAGTTTAAGACAGTGGCATGCCGATGTTGCTATCAAACAAATCTGGGTAAATAATTAAACTAGCTAAGTGATCATGCAAGTGAGAGTTATTATTCATACTCAGGCTGAGTCTACTACAGGATCAGTGACAAAAAACCATAGTAGTGTTTTCTCGAAGGGCCAGTACAGGTGCCAAAGCTCTGTCTCAGAGACTAGGACACTTCCAGATAACCAGATATATATATATAATATAATCAGCCTTGATATGGTAATACTCTCCCCACCCAATAAAATCCTACGTCACAGTTCTCAATGTTCATGTTACTCAAGATTAGAACTAATGCAGTCAGTCATTAATTAAGTTCTAAAGCTTAAATCATGAAATCTATATTTTATACAAACCCCCTTGAATAATCAGGAAGATTCTGTATCATGCTTTGTGTCAGGTGTCCTGGGTTTAATTTACTTGATAGGGCAAGTACCACAGTCACAGAAATTAGAGCAAGAGATTCAAAATGAATTAAATACTGCATTTAATGGCAAGGTACACTTGCCTGGATTTTCGGTTCCAAAGGTTGCTCTAGCTTCAGCTGGATTTCCAAGCAGTACTCCGGTTGCTGAAATAGACATCACCATCAGGTCCAGAACACTTCAATCAGCTAGGAACGCCTGTCCTTGAGTCCAATTTGGAGACAAGGGCAAAAACGTCATTTTCGGGTCAAGGCGGGGTCCAAATGTGGGCCGCTTTGCACCGAAAAATGCGCCAAGGTCAAAGGTCTCAAAAATAGTCCAACTTAGTGTCAACAGGTCAGGAACGATGATATGAACCCAACGGAACTTCCAGAATTGGATTCCGACGAGCCGTTCTCAAAATCGCCCGTCGGATGGAGCCTATGGGGCCCACGACACACGATTTTGTCAATGTTCTCAGAATCGAACCAAACTTGGCTCATAGGTCCATCGTATTGCTACGAGTCCAATGGCACAAGTTTCGTCTCGATCTGACTTGTGTACACTAAGTTACAGCGAGAAACAGAAAGTACGGATATGGGGCGGTGTCCGCGGATACGCACTGATTCCGGTTGTGCACGTACATCCAAATCAGCTTCTGCGAAAGCCCGCACGTCCGTATCAACGACGCTGACGTATCGGTGAAGACCGCACGTGACCAAGTCGTCCCGTTAGGCGAGGCGTACTCGATTCCGGGGTGAAACAGGGTGTTGGTTTTTCCTGTTTTTGGATCGCGGTGTGCGATCACCACAGGACGCGATGCCCCGAGCGGTTTATCCGGGCACCGAGAGGGTCATACAGGCTACGCAATACAATTTACGGAATTGAATTCCGAGCTACGAGCAAAAAGTTATGATTACCTGAAGTGGGTTTCAAAAACCGAATTCTTCGTGTCTCGAGTTGTGTCCGACACGAGTCCAAAACTAGGGTTTACTGTTTAGGGTTCCTGTGTCCGCTGCTACGTGTCCGTGTCCTTTGTGTCGAGTCCTTGCTGGAGGGGTGCTGGGACGGCTCGTCGGAGAGGATGGCGAGGTTGGCGGCGGACCGGGGAGGCTGGGCTGTGTCGAGTCTCCTGTGTCGAGTCTGATGCTCGCCGGAGACGGCACGGATCTGGGAAGAAGAAGGAGGGGAAGAGGTCGGAGGAAGGAGAGGATAGGGCGGTGTTGAGGGAGGCGAGTCCGGGCAGGTCGTCGGCGGTGAGGAGAAGCTGGAGCTGGAGGTGGCGGAAGGTTCTCAGGCGACCGGAGGAGAGGGTTAGCCGAAGTCAGATTCTCGCCGGAGAAGAGGAGTTTATATAGGCTGCGAGAGGGAGAGGAGGAGGCGGACGGCTAGGGGGAGGGGAAGGGGTTCCGGCGGGCGTTACGGGAGCGAGGCGGTCGGCAGGTCACCCGGCGGGGGAGACCAAGCGGCGGGGCAGCCGTGCGGTCGTCGGTTCACACAGGGAAGGGGAAGAGAGGGTTCGGGTTCGGGTCTATCGAATTCGGGTCTGTCGGACCCGACCCGATCCGGTGGGGAGCGGGCTGGGCCAGGCTGGTGGGCTGGGCCGGGATAATGGGTTTGGGCCGGTCTTATAAAAATAAATAAATATCAATTAATTTAATAAATAGGTAAATTAATAATAATAGTTTTTATGTGTTTAAAAATCCATCCGGGGTCCAATAAATTCCCGGAAAAATACCCTATGTCTAGTTTTTCATTTTACACCATAAAAATATTATTTTCATAATATTTTAATAGTATTTATTATCAATTAAAAATCCTTTAATAATTAAAATACTGGTATTTAATTACAGAAAAATCCAAGAAAATTCCAGAAAATCTAAATTAAAATTCTTTTGAAAATCAGGGGGATTACAATATACCCCCCTTAAGAGGATTGTGTCCTCGCAATCAAAGATTAACCGGTCAACAGAGATGACACGGTTGCAAAATTTATTCGAATCATAATACAATAAAGAAAATCATGGTTCAGAGCTTGAACACATAGGAAAAATCATTTTCCTATGCAATAGAAGTTATGCAATTTCCCAAATGTGGGAAATCTTAGAAAATTACTGTTTTAGAAAACCAGGTTATATTTTCAAAACTTATTAGGTTAACAATTTTAGGTTATTATCAAGTTCAAAACTAGGTTATCAATTGTTAGCAAGTTAAAATTATCAGGTTTTAAGGTTATCAGGTCAAGGTTATCAGGTCAAGTCTGGGGTCACGAACCAGCAGGCACGAACTACTGAAATGCTAGAAACGAAACAACTACAAAGACTTACTCGCATTAGCAACTCCTTGGTTCTGCGCGTCTTCCACAGTCATCGCGAAAACTTGGCCGCGTCCTTGAGGTGGTGCTCGCTGATGTTGCTGGACTTGCTGGTAGGGTGCTGCTTGATGTGCCAAGGGTGGCCTTGGTTGTTGTCCTCCTGGTGCTGGTAGAGCTTGTTGGTTCGCCCTTGGTGCTTCCCTACGATCAGGGCAGTCCTTCACTGCATGCTGTCTGGATCCGCAACCTAAGCACAGTCCGTGCTTACGTCTACACTCCTTCTCAACATGGCCTATCCTGCCGCAGTAATAACAAGTAGGAAGAATCAGGGCTTTGGATGCAGATCCCTGTGGTGCTTGTTGCAGATGAGGTTTCTTGGCAACTTCTCCATTGTTTGCTCTGGCTGGTACTGATGTGGAAGGCCTCTTCAGACTGGTTTCTCTCCTGGTGACGCGCTCCATGCGTCTAGCTGCAGCAAGGACGTCCGTGTACGAAGTTGGTGCGACAGATCCAATCAGTTTCTGTAGTTCGATGTTGAGTTCGTTGAAAAACTTCTCAGCCTTTTCTACTTCTGTCGGGATCAAGGTAGGAGCGAAGCGACTCAGACGAATGAACTCGGCGTTGTACTCTTCCACCGTCATAGCTTCCTGAGTGAGACGATTGAACTTGTCCCTCAGTTCTGATCGAGCGATGGCCGGAATGTACATCTCCTGGAAGAGTCTGGAGAACTCTTCCCAAGTAACTCGGTCTGGTCCGAGCCTGGTCTCTTCGGATAGCCACCAGTGATGAGCATTGTCCGTCAATTGCATTCTTACGGCGGTCATCCAACGTTCTTGGGGAAGCTCAGCTGCTTCTAATTGATGACGAATATTGGTGAGCCATTCATGTACTTCTGTTGGTCCCTCCTTGCCAGAGAAAGTACGGGGCTTCAGCTGGCGGAAGTCTGTGATAAAGCCCGTCGATTGCCTTCTAGCTGGTAGGTTGGCCTGCTCCAGTGCATTTACTAGGCTGTTCCTCAAGTACTCAGCCTCACGACGTTGGGCTTCGGTTTGAACTTGTTGCTGAGCTTGCATCATTGCGAAGAACATCTGGAACATCTGCTGTCCGTCCATTGCTTGGCCTGGTGGAAAGGCAGGCATCTGTGGAGTGAACTGGGGCGGAGGTGGAATATCATCACGCCAAAATCTAGAAGATTGCGGATCTGCTTGTCTGCTTCGGTGAGTAGAGGGATCTCCACTCAATAGCGTCACTTCGTCTTCTCCGTAGGTGGCTGCATCACCTGTTGGTGTTCTTGCTGGAGTTCCGTCGTTTTCTCGGGAATCCATTACTCTGCATCAACAATAAACTATAAGAGGCGTACAGGAGTCAAGGCAAGATGCAATTTTAAAAATGAATACGATACAGATATCAAAAACGATTCAAGCAAGTGGATGAGATCCTAAAACTGATCATATTCTTATTGCAGGCCTGTTCGGTCCCTAAGTTAAAACCGAACAATTTAAGTCGTTGACCTGTATGGGCCACCACAAAAACCATGTCACGCCCCAGTCCCAAAATACCGAGGGACTGGATGCGTGATTATGGCCAGCAGCATGCACCGATGGACAAACCCAATTTAATGGATCCATCGGGCATACTTAAGCTGTATTACATCAGTCGAGGTCTACTATTCTCATCCACAGATATAAGATATCAACTTCAGCAAAAGAAATATTAAGTTACAACCAGACAAAGTAAATAAAATCGGAGAACAATCCGATATTAAGTCTGTTACATAAGTTCTCAAAGACAGGAAATAAAGAGTTCAATTAAACAGGAAATAGAGAGTTTAATGAAACAGGAAAATAAAGACTAAATGACTGAGCATGGTGAAGCAGTTGTTCATGAGAAGTCCTCAGCGGTCACCTCGTCCTCAGGTTCAGGTACTGCTCCGAGTAGTGCCCCTGTTCCGTACACCTCAGGGTAGCTCTCGTCTGCTATAACTGGAGAACAAAACCAGGTCCTCAGCGGGACGTAACAAGGTACAGAAGAATACGAGCCATAATACAGTTAATGAGCATGCAAGTCAACCAAAATGTTAAACACAAGAGAAGCACAAGAAATTAATAAGTTTAAGACAGTGGCATGCCGATGTTGCTATCAAACAAATCTGGGTAAATAATTAAACTAGCTAAGTGATCATGCAAGTGAGAGTTATTATTCATACTCAGGCTGAGTCTACTACAGGATCAGTGACAAGAAACCATAGTAGTGTTTTCTCGAAGGGCCAGTACAGGTGCCAAAGCTCTGTCTCAGAGACTAGGACACTTCCAGATAACCAGATATATATATATAATATAATCAGTCTTGATATGGTAATACTCTCCCCACCCAATAAAATCCTACGTCACAGTTCTCAATGTTCATGTTACTCAAGATTAGAACTAATGCAGTCAGTCATTAATTAAGTTCTAAAGCTTAAATCATGAAATCTATATCTTATACAAACCCCCTTGAATAATCAGGAAGATTCTGTATCATGCTTTGTGTCAGGTGTCCTGGGTTTAATTTACTTGATAGGGCAAGTACCACAGTCACAGAAATTAGGTCAAGAGATTCAAAATGAATTAAATACTGCATTTAATGGCAAGGTACACTTGCCTGGATTTTCGGTTCCAAAGGTTGCTCTGGCTTCAGCTGGATTTCCAAGCAGTACTCCGGTTGCTGAAATAGACATCACCATCAGGTCCAGAACACTTCAATCAGCTAGGAACGCCTGTCCTTGAGTCCAATTTGGAGACAAGGGCAAAAACGTCATTTTCGGGTCAAGGCGGGGTCCAAATGTGGGCCGCTTTGCACCGAAAAATGCGCCAGGGTCAAAGGTCTCAAAAATAGTCCAACTTAGTGTCAACAGGTCAGGAACGATGATACAAACCCAACGAAACTTCCAGAATTAGATTCCGATGAGCCGTTCTCAAAATCGTCCGTCGGATGGAGCCTGTGGGGCCCACGACACACGATTTTGTCAACGTTCTCAGAATCAAACCAAACTTGGCTCACAGGTCCATCGTATTGCTACGAGTCCAATGGCGCAAGTTTCGTCTCGATCTGACTTGTGTACACTAAGTTACAGCGAGAAACAGAAAGTACGGACACGGGGCGGTGTCCGCGGATACGTACTGATTCCGGTTGTGCACGCACATCCAAATCAGCTTCTGTGAAAGCCCGCACGTCCGTATCAACGACGCTGACGTATCGGTGAAGACCGCACGTGACCAAGTTGTCCCGTTAGGCGAGGCGTACTCGATTCCGGGGTGAAACAGGGTGTTGGTTTTTCCTGTTTTTGGATCGCGGTGTGCGATCACCACAGGACGCGATGCCCCGAGCGGTTTGTCCGGGCACCGAGAGGGTCATACAGGCTACGCAATACAATTTACGGAATTGAATTTCGAGCTACGAGCAAAAAGTTATGATTACCTGAAGTGGGTTTCAAAAACCGAATTCCTCGTGTCTCGAGTTGTGTCCGACACGAGTCCAAAACTAGGGTTTACTGTTTAGGGTTCCTGTGTCCGCTGCTACGTGTCCGTGTCCTCTGTGTCGAGTCCTTGCTGGAGGGGTGCTGGGACGGCTCGTCGGAGAGGATGGCGAGGTTGGCGGCGGACCGGGGAGGCTGGGCTGTGTCGAGTCTCCTGTGTCGAGTCTGATGCTCGCCGGAGACGGCACGGATCTAGGAAGAAGAAGGAGGGGAAGAGGTCGGAGGAAGGAGAGGATAGGGCGGTGTTGAGGGAGGCGAGTCCGGGCAGGTCGTCGACGGTGAGGAGAAGCTGGAGCTGGAGGTGGCGGAAGGTTCTCAGGCGACCGGAGGAGAGGGTTAGCCGAAGTCAGATTCTCGCCGGAGAAGAGGAGTTTATATAGGCTGCGAGAGGGAGAGGAGGAGGCGGACGGCTAGGGGGAGGGGAAGGGGTTCCGGCGGGCGTTACGGGAGCGAGGCGGTCGGCAGGTCACCCGGCGGGGGAGACCAAGCGGCGGGGCAGCCGTGCGGTCGTCGGTTCACACAGGGAAGGGGAAGAGAGGGTTCGGGTTCGGGTCTATCGGGTTCGGGTCTGTCGGACCCGACCCGATCCGGTGGGGAGCGGGCTGGGCCAGGCTGGTGGGCTGGGCCGGGATAATGGGTTTGGGCCGGTCTTATAAAAATAAATAAATATCAATTAATTTAATAAATAGGTAAATTAATAATAATAGTTTTTATGTGTTTAAAAATCCATCCGGGGTCCAATAAATTCCCGGAAAAATACCCTATGTCTAGTTTTTCATTTTACACCATAAAAATATTATTTTCATAATATTTTAATAGTATTTATTATCAATTAAAAATCCTTTAATAATTAAAACACTGGTATTTAATTACAGAAAAATCCAAGAAAATTCCAGAAAATCTAAATTAAAATTCTTTTGAAAATCAGGGGGATTACATAACAAGTGCCTTCAACTCTTTCCTAAGTTTAGTCTAAGTTTTTGGGCAACAGTCAAGGTGTTGACTAACTTATAAAACTATTAGAAGTATAAACTAATTCAATAATCCAACTTATTCCTATTAGACTAAGGGATGTTATACATGATATTTAAAATAATAAGTGGATAAAGGTATTGCTATAGTGCATATACATAAGGATTATTATTATGTACTCATCTCTTAGTTATTAATCATTACTAACACATTTATGTTTTTAACTAACAAAATAAGGGTGAGGTTGAAGTAAATAAACAATCTATGATGGCACGAAAGGACGCAACTATGATAGGAAGATTTAAGCACGAGATAAGGAATGGGGATGGAAGAGAAGATGGGCTACCCCAAGGGGCGAGATGGTGATAGGGAAAGAATACTACTACTGCTACTCGCGTCATCTATTAGCATCGCGTATATGCCATCTGGGTAGAATATCAACATATCCTCATAATTGCTAAACCACCATCTTTATAATTCTACGTCTACTATGCACCTAAGATCCCGTGTCATAAAGGGGGTCGTGAGTATGCAATGACAAATATAACTAAAAGGTCGTACCTGTATCTATGGCTTCCTGTGCCTGTGCTCCTATATTTGTCATTGTAAGTGCTTGGCCTATGGGGTATATCTAGTACTATCCATATATCAAAATTATACTGAGCACGAACGTTCACCTTTCCGAAATAGGGGAAGACAGAAAACAACAATAAAGGAATTCAAGGAGGAGGTGATATAATACAAGTACGGGATTAGAGAATTTGAAAGGGGGTTGCCAAGGCAGTTGTGGATTGAAATCTTATTTTGATAAATTTCTATATGCATGTTCATATCAGAACAGTTATGTACCTGACATGATATACTCTGACCAGTCTAGAGGGCAAGTATATTTGTCTAACAAGTTGAGTCAACTATATCTCAATCCACATAAAGTAGTGATACGAAGAGCGAACCAAGCGCACTACGATTGATCAGACCATAATACACTGATTCTGATTTAGACAATGTATTAGTGTGGGCCCCAAATAATACATATGTCATGAATAAGCTTGATACAAGAATAAGTTTGCAAAACTATGCTATAATAGTAGCATAAGTCGAGGTAGTAAAAATATAAGTACGCTTGATTATGATGGAGGAAGGTACAGAATAATTTAAGTGCACCAAGAAGATCGATGTTGTGCCTCTACAGTTGCCATACTAATTTCTTATCTAAGTCTAAAGTCAACCAAATGGGTGTATGGGCCTCTAAGTTCTACAGTCTAGATAAACACTAAAGTTCTATAGTCTAGATAAACACTATCTTCTTATGCAAGCCTATAGTTGGTGTCATTCATTTATATTTCATTAATTGGCCAGAAGGACTATATGATACTAGGTTATGAGGCATACTACCAAACTTACAAAAAGTTAACTAATAGTGTTATTGAATACTAGAGTGTATATACCTAGTATAAGTCATCTTCCTAACCCCTATCAAGCACGGGAGAAGATTGACGTTGAGAAGGGATCAAGCAAGATGCAATGCAAGCAATCAAATGAGAATGCGAAACAAAATCAAGGGAGGTGATAATTAAGTCGATGAGATCCTATATTCTAATCCGATGCGCAGGCTTGCTCAGTACAGTGACGTAACCGAGATAATATGCTCTCAGCCTGCATGGGCCACCACAAAAATATGTCATGCCCAAGTCCCAAAATACGTAGGACTAGGAACACGTAAGCATGCCAGCCGTATGTATATGACAACTCCAATATATGGATACCATAATACACACGTACGCTGTAATATGAATATAAACTCATATGTGGTATATATATAGTGTCACAAGTCACAGATATACTAATCTCATCCACACAACAAGTCATAGAAAAGAAATAACTAAACTAGAATAATGAGTCTGAATAATCCAAACTAATAGTCGGGTGGAGAGAAATCCATTACCAATGACTATATCAATACTAAAATGAGGGAGAAGGATAAATCTCCAATATAAATAAGATAATGATATAAAGGTCTCAGCGAAGCGATCCATCGCTGGAGATAATCAAAGATGCTCATAAGGTAAGACCTACTCGAAAGAGATAAGTAGTAGGTCCTGATCCGTGCTCCTGTGAATAGTCATGAATATCTACACCTGAAAAGGGACCAGGTCCTCAGAGGGACGTAACAAGATACATAGAAGCATGCCAATTTGAATACAGTAAACATGCAATATAGACGAAAAATATATAAGTATGCTGTACAAGAAAATCTATATGAAATGCATAATAAGGACAACTTTTTGACGTATGGGCATGG
The DNA here is from genome assembly GCA_036927795.1 of Iris macrosiphon. Lineage (NCBI taxonomy): Eukaryota > Viridiplantae > Streptophyta > Magnoliopsida > Asparagales > Iridaceae > Iris > Iris macrosiphon. The sequence continues at coordinate 65,894,300 of JAYESA010000009.1, read as the reverse complement.
GTAGGCTACTCGATCTAAATCTCATAACTCACACACACGTCAGGGACATCAAAAATCGATATACCGCGGGGGTAGCGACCAGCGAGACTCCAGAAATTGATATATCGTGGGGGTAGCGACCAACGCGACACACTACCGTAGTGCGAGCTAGATACTACGGTTTACCAAAGTGGTTATAGCCCATACGCCTAATGATTGTCCTCCCCTCCCATGATACTAGGTGTCAAGTGTGTGTCAACATATATATATATATATAGCATATACTTATGACTGGAAAAAATATATATACAATGAATATTTATAAATATAATAAGCATGCAAAGTACTGTAAGCAATTTGGCAAGGTATCTTGCCTGACAAGAGAGCTGCAAAGTGTAACGTCCAGGAGTCATGCACACAGGATCAGAAGCTACGGCCTTAGAATGAACGTCTTCGGATACTGAAATAAACATCACCAATATTCCCAGAATAAGCGAGATAGCTAGAAAACACTACCCTTTCGTCCAATTTGGACACAGGGGCAAAACGGTAATTTTAGATCAAAGCGGGGTCCATAGTGGTCCACTTTGCACCGAAAAATGTGCCAGAGGTAAAGGTCTCTAAAAGAAATAAATTATAGATCAAACCAATTCTAAACATCAATACGAACTCAACGGTACATCTAATTTTGGATTCTGGTGAGCCAAACATAAATTCGACCAAAAAGTCAACCGTGGGGCCCACAAATAGGCGGTTTGGTCAAATATCTCAGAATTGGGTGAAACTTGGGTCACAGGATCAGCGCGATACCACAAATCCAATGGAGTAAGTTTTATCATATTTTGATGAGCGTACACTAAATGGTACGATATTTTATAAAAGTTGCGATATGGGAACTTTTTACGGACACGGGCTGATTTCGACGCGCACACGCGTCCGAATCAGTTTCCATAAAAACCCACACATCTGGACATACCATATGCGCCTTTCGGTGCAATTGGTATGCGATGGGGCAGTCCCGTTTGGTGGGGCGTGCTCCGTATAACAAATTTTAGAAGTTGAAAAAGCAGGTTTTTGTAATTTTTAATCTTATTTAACTCAGCATACAGCAACAAATAAAATATTATAATTGATAGAAATTAATCTCGGTTAGGTGGTCTTTGCATAGCAAGAAGAAAAACTAAATTTGGATCTCTGTGGTGGGAGATACGAGTCCATAAATATTGATGGTTACAACAGTTTTTTGCGATTTAAAGTTATGATTTTTTTCCAACTTGGTCTCGGTTTTCGTCTAGGGTTACGCGTTGTTCGAAGTAAAATAATACACAAAGTTAGAAGAGGGTGTAAACCCCCTCACCCAAAATTGGGGCCACTTGGCTTAGATAGTGAAATTAGGGCTGGTTTGAACCCAATTAGAATTAGAACGCGGCATTTATTTAATTATGAAATAATTTATATCCCGTAGCGCACATTACCGTCGCTTCTATAATTGGAGCACCTCACTAGCCATTGCCTATCTACAAACTTCACAACCTCATCCTAGATATATCCGCCTACTATTCTGACCCTTATGCAACTTATAATATTGCTCTCTGATGCTATATTTTAGCCGCACAATAAACGTCGCGGACGTTATTTATTAATTATAAATAAATTCCAACTCAGTACCCTTGTACGTTCCAATCAAAATTGGAGACACAACCTTGACCGTTTTGTGCAACACGAATTTTATTAATATTCTACATTATACCCTCTACGCCCCTGACACTTGTGTCCAGCCTAATTTAATCCCATGTATTCCTAATTAATTCTAGAACATCGTACGTATTTTGATTTAATTAATTAAATCCAATTTCCGCCTTTGTACAATTTTCTCATTTGTTGGGGGGCTTTTATGCAAAAATGCATTGAGGTGTCCCCACCATTGGACAATTAATAAAGAAATCTATTTTTTCCTTCACGTAAATTTTTTCGTAATTTTTGGGATGTGCAACGCGTGCACATCGCCCTCATATATTTAAACCTATCCTTGCATTTAAACAAGGCAAATTGTAGCCTCCCAACACCCCCATGTAAGCCCAAGGCCCACCCCAAGGAATGTTGACCAAGTCCAAAACCTAGGTCAAACATCAAACCCTAGGTCAACCTCAAGAGTTCACCTCATCATATATAAATATACCTTAAAAAAAATTCTTTTCATAAAAACCAAAAACCTAGAAAACTATTTCAGCCGAATTCACCCCCTTCCTTTCCCTGTTCACTGTCTCCTTCCTCCCACAGCCGGGCTCCGGTCCCCCGACCATTCTGTGGTGAGCCACCCTACCGGAGCCACCTCGCCGAGCAGTCCCCCGCAGCACGATATCTCCCCATCGACCTGCACGAACGACTGACCCGCCATCAACTCTACACCTCGACCAGCCCCCTCGCCTGTACGATGCTCGAAACTTCCCCGTCGTCCGCCTCCTCGACCACAGACCCCACAGTGCCGTCACGACCTCCCTTCTCGACTCAACCTCGCCGGACCTCCCTGACCGGAGCCTCGACCCGCTGCTGGACTTCCGCAGCACCGAGTAACTTCACCTCGACGATTGTCGTCGCCTGAACGACGTCCCGACCTCCCTTTTCCACCCTCTTCCTCCTGTGCACCACCTCACCCCGGCCCGACTCCTCCACCGGAGCCCAGAGCAGTCTCATCACCACCACCGTTCCCTGTCTCCCCCTCTTCCTCGCCGGAGTAGCCAGCACGGCCTTCTCCCTCGATCTCCTCTGCCCTGCTCAGCCCCCATGGCCGGAGCAGCACACCTTCGCCTGCCCCCACTGCACCACCACCACCTCTCCTCTCCTCCCCTCTCCCTGAACTCCTCCGCGAGCCGTTGTCCTCGACCACCGCACCACAGCCTTCCCCTCCCTGGCCGGATCTCCCTCCTCCACTGGCCGGAATATCATCACCACCACCCTTGCCAATAACATCATTACCTCCACCAGAACCATTGCTATCCCCATCTCCCTCTTCGACTGCTTCTCCCTCTCCCTGTCCAGCCACCTCGCCTGGCCGAATTTCGGCGAGCCTCGTAGCCTATCACCACCCTCATCGTAGCCATTGACATCATCATCACCATCTTCCATTATCCTCATCATCCACCATTGTATCATTATCTCAATTCATCCTCATCATTATCATCTCATCATTAGCATCATCATCATCACTACATCATCGTCCTTCTGGTCATCACTATCCTCCACATCATCGCCCTCGTCACCACCATCTTACACATCATCATCCACACCATCAACAGAGGCATCATCTCATCACTGTCATCATCATCCATCCTCAACACATAAAATCATAATCATTGCCTCGTCATTTTCATTAGCACCATCATCATCATCATCCCCTCATCGTCATCTCATCACCGGCGTCATCATCATCATCGCCTCATCGTCATCTCACCATCATCCCATTACCATCGTCGTCAACCTCACCGTTGTACCCGTGCACGTACTTCGAGGTATGAACCTGTCCGTCTGCTCCATTTATGTGTGCTTGTGTGTATGCCAGTAGGATATTAGTATTGCTTATTGACTGTTAGTTGATATCGGACCCTGATTCGGTAAACCCAGTGCTGCGTACACGAACTCGTACTCGTACGCGTATAGCATTCAGTTTGATATCTATATATATATTTAGTATCATACTATTCAACTTGGAATACGTATAATTATTGGATGATGTATATGTATATGTATATATATATATATATATATATATATATATATATATATGGTATAAATGTATATTATAATTAACTATATGCTAAATAATAATTAGGAGTATGTGTATTCATACTGTACGACCCTAGGACACCGTGGACTGTCCCGTACTAACCTTGACCATGTTGACCCTAGGAACTAGTGAATCGTCCGCCTGGCGTACATTAACGCACTGGCTTAGACACCTGTCAGCTGACTGTCTGATTGTGTACAGCACTGGAAGATGTGACCGCATAATTCAACGCGTAATTTACCATGTTAGATGACTAGTGTTACCCCTAGTATACCCCCTGGGTCCCGTGTAAATATTGTTGTGTGTGCACTAGTATAATGACTAATGATTTTATTGTATTATATTATATGTACATAGGATATTGGATTTGTTCTGCGCGACTTCTGGAGCAGGTTATTGGTAGATCACAGCTTTCTTGCCAGGCAAGTATACATTGCCATTGTACTGTCATTTATATTCCATATGTTGCATGTATCTTTATTTTCTGTCTTTAGTCCATATATTTTAACTGTTATATAAAATGCGCGCGATGGTGTCGTCACGATATGTTTATTTATGTATTTGCATTGACCTTGTTTATGAGACTACTCCATTATCATGTAGCATCATCAGGTTTATTTGACTGTGAGATATATTTTTACACGAGTTGTGAGTCTCATATAGATCACGGACGTAGGTATTGACTGATCATCGGTACGCATGGGCCTTACGTTAGGAATAACTGCTGTTAGAAACTTTGTATGCTAGTAGACTTGGCAGTTATTAGAGGTCCAGGGACATAGCTTATTGTAGTACGGTGGTCCCATCCTTGTCCTTATTTGGTTTCAGGATTTGGACTAGGGTACTAAGAATAGGCTATGAACCAAATGGTGTCATGGATGTGACATGCTTAGAGCATGGGGTGGGGAGAACAACAAGTACCGTATTTGAGCTCATTTGTACTTTTTCTATTGTGCGCCCGAATTCTCCGCTGGAGATACGGGTGGTGATGACCACTATATATTATATTATTATCAGGCGGGCCTTCGGCGTTCGAAAGTCGTCGTACCTTTTTAGGCCCCTGGATCTCCAATAGAGAACCATGCCAAATCCCAGGTTTTCAGCCAGATAGCTCACTTGTGGGAAAAGTTGTTCTTAACTGCATTCACTTAGACGGTTAGGCGACCCCTTTGGATATTTATTTCAGTACTTTATTGGCATGTGTTTAAGTATCTTGTTATGTCCCTCTGAGGACCTGGTCCCCTGCCAGGTGTATCTGTTCTTGAGTATTCGCAAGAGTGCAGATCCGGATGGCTACATATGATTTGGGGGTGTCATCTCTTCGAGTCCGTGATTGATAGCTGGTATACTTATATAGTGTTTATTGTGTTGTACTCATCTTGTATTTGCTCTTATATTCGAGTTGGTAGTAGATTTGTTTCCATCCAACTATCATCCTTAGATACTTCTTATTGAGATCTAGTTTCATAGATGTTGGTTATTATTTATATTTGATTTTCTGTGGATGAGATTTAGATTATACCCTGTGACTTGTGACATATGTTATACCACTTGTGGATTTGATATTCATAATACAGCGTACGTGTGGATTTGGTCTCCATATATTGGAGTTGCCATATCCATGCGGCTGGCATGCTTACGTGTCCTCGTCCTACGTATTTTGGGACTGGGGCGTGACATGTTTTTGTGGTGGCCCATGCAGGTCGAGAGCATATTGTCTCAGTTACATTACTGTACCGAACAAGCCTGCACCTAGGACTAGAGTATAGGATCTCATCCACAATTGACTATGACTCATCTTTCTTCTAATCTGTTCTATTTGAACAATTGTATTCTGCTTGATTCCTGTACTTTCCTAATAGTTCTTTGAATATAGCCTTCTGCTAGAATATAGGAACCCCTGTTATTAGGATGATAATTAGGGTAGCACACCTATTAAGAGTACAACGAAAGTATAGACACACCACTAAGTTTAGAATATCTAGTGAACCCTAGAATTCTTTGTCTCTAGAATTTGTTTACCATTATCCCTTGATGTATTATGAAAACTTAAGAGTAGTATATGCGATACTAGAGTTAGTTAGAAGTTTACCATAATGTTTGACCCTAGTATTGAGGAACCAATGGAGAACCAATATTGAACATTAGGACTGAACCTAACCTTCATGGTTAGATAATATTAGAACTATAAACTTAGATCATTGTCTTTATTATTAGCAGACAGCACCTTAGGAAGCCAAGAGCAATGAATATAGTATTTTCTTGATCATACCGCAAACACAGAGAGTAGCTCAGCATCTCCCCTTAGGAAACTATGACATTATCTATAGTCTCTCTATTTTAATTTCATATATTTGTTCCTCTGAAACCCTAGCGCTCGCTATTTGTGCGACGACTAATCATGTTTTCTCTTCTTCATCTTTTAACTCGTGCCACCTGCCACCTCTGATTATAGACCAAGTGATTGTATTCTATGATAGGATATATAGTTTGCTAAAGTTATAGTTGTGATCATAAATTTTAAATTGTGTGCCTTGTAGTTAGAACCTGATAGTTGAGTTGTTCAATTAGATTATGATGATTACCCCTAGTTATAGATCGCGTAACTTGTACCCTCACCTTGATACGAGTTATATTCCCTTCCCTTGAGACTAGTAACATTTCTACTCTTGTTATTGACACTTGTTCTATAAGCGCTATGACTAAGGCTTAAGACGACCATGACCTATGTAATGTAAGCGAATACCCTAATAAGTACCAAGACCCCTTCTCGTAGACCTTAACAGGAGCTTCTACGGTATCCTTAAGACAATTACAATAGTAGTTCAATTGTTATAAGTTAGGTAGTATACCTCACAACCTAGTATCACATAGTCTTCTGACTCATTATCGAAGTGTAACTGAATGACATTAAACGCATGCTAGCAAAAGACGACAGTATTTATTCAGACAATAGAATTTAGAGGTCCATGCCCTATTGTATCGACTAGCGACTTAGACAAGGAGGTTGTATGATAACTGTAAAGATTGTAAAGTCTTTTTATTATTATTGCTTATTTTGTTTTGTTTTTGTGAACTTGAATTAATTTGTACCTCCTTTCATCATCATCTAGCGTACTTATATTTGTTGTACTACCTCAACTTATGCTGCTATTATAGCCTAGTTTTGCAAGCTCATTCTTTTATCAAGCTTGTTCACGACATATGTATTAGTGGACGCGTACGCTAATACAATTCAGAATCAGTGTATTAAGGTCTAGCTAACCTTAGTGCGCTTGATTCGCCCCCCGTAATACTACTTTACGTGGATTGAGATACGTAGTGATTAGTAGACGAATATACTTACCCTAGACATGTCTGACATATCGTATCGGTTACATAACTATACTAATACGAGCATGCGAACGCAGAATTACCAAAATAGGATTTCAATCCACAACTGCTTTGACAATTCCCATTTGAATTCTTTAAACGCCTTGATCTCGATACTTTTATTCTATTATCTCACCCTTGAACTCCTTATTATTGATCTCCGTCTTCCCTTATTTCGGGAAGACGAAACCTCGTACTTGGAAATAAGTGATACACTGATAGTGCTAGGTATACCCCATAGGCTAATCATATGACTTGGTGACTCTCTGTTATAAATGATTAAGGGCATATCATAGATGATATGTTTGGTGTTAAAACTTTGAGGATTAAATAACATGATTAAATAATTTGGGGCATAGCTTTCTTAGATGTATAGCCTTAGACGATAGATGGGTAATTTCTAAGTTGGGTAGAAAATACAATGTTAACTTAAGGAGAATTCTTTAGACTGTAATCAAGTGAGGTTAGAGAGAGAAACCCTACCCTAGTTTAATTTTGAGGACGAAATTATTTTAAGTTGGGTAGATTGTAAATCCTCTCACCCAAAATTGGGGCCACTTGGCGTAGATAGTGAAATTATGGCTGGTTTGAACCCAATTAGAATTAGAACGCGACATTTATTTAATTATGAAATAATTTATATCGCGTAGCACACATTACCGTCGCTTCTATAATTGGAGCACCTCACTAGCCATTGCCTATCTACAAACTTCACAACCTCATCCTAGACAAGTCCGTCTACTATTCTGACCCTTGTACAACTTATAATATTGCTCTCTGATGCTATATTTTAGCCACACAATAAACGTCGCGGACGTTATTTGTTAATTATAAATAAATTCCAACTCAGTACCCTTGTACGTTCCAATCAAAATTGGAGACACAACCTTGACCGTTTTGTGCAACACGAATTTTATTAATATTCTACACTGTACCCTCTACGCCCCTGACACTTGTGTCCAACCTAATTTAATCCCATGTATTTCTAATTAATTCTAGAATATCGTGCGCATTTCAATTTAATTAATTAAATCTAATTTCCGCCTTTGTGCAATTTTCCCATTTATTGGGGGGCTTTTATGCAAAAATGCATTGAGGTGTCCCCACCATTGGACAATTCATAAAGAAATCTATTTTTTCTTCACGTGAATTTTTCCATAATTTTTGGGATGTGCAACGCGCGCACATCGCCCTCATATATTTAAACCTATCCTTGCATTTAAACAAGGCAAATTGTAGCCTCCCAACACCCCCATGTAAGCCCAAGGCCCACCCCAAGGAATGTTGACCAAGTCTAAAACCTAGGTCAAACATCAAACCCTAGGTCAACCTCAAGAGTTCACCTCATCACCTACAAATATACCTTAAAAAAAATTCTTTTCATAAAAACCAAAAACCTAGAAAATTATTTCAGCCGAATTTACCCCCTTCATTTCCCTGTTCACTGTCTCCTTCCACCCACAGCCGGGCTCCGGTCCCCCGACCATTCTGCGGTGAGCCACCCTACCGGAGCCACCTCGCCGAGCAGTCCCCCGCAGCACGACATCTCCCCGTCGACCTGCACGAACGACTGACCCTCCGTCAACTCGACACCTCCACCAGCCCCCTCGCCTGCACGATGCTCGGAACTTCCCCGTCGTCCGCCTCCTCGACCACAGACCCCACAGTGCCGTCACGACCTCCCTTCTTGACTCAACCTCGCCGGAAATCCCTGACCGGAGCCTCGACCCGTTGCTGGACTTCCGCAGCGCCGAGTAACTTTACCTCGACGATTGTCGTCACCTGAACGACGTCTCGACCTCCCTTCTCCACCCTCTTCCTCCTGTGCACCACCTTACCCCGGCCCGACTCCTCCGTCGGAGCCCAGAGCAGTCTCATCACCACCACCGTTCCCTGTCTCCCCCTCTTCCTTGCCGGAGTAGCCAGCACGGCCTTCCCCCTCGATCTCCTCTGCCCTGCTCAGCCCCCATGGCCGGAGCAGCACACCTCCGCCTGCCCCCACTGCACCACCACCACCTCTCCTCTTCCTGAACTCCTCCGCGAGCCGTTGTCCTCGACCACCGTACCACAGCCTTCCCCTCCCTGGCCGGACCTCCCTCCTCCACTGGCCGGAATATCATCACCACCACCCTTGCCAATAACATCATCACCTCCACCAGAACCATTGCTATCCCCCTCTCCCTCGTCGACTGCTTCTCCCTCTCCCTGTCCAGCCACCTCGCCTGGCCGGATTTCGGCGAGCCTCGTAGCCTATCACCACCCTCATCGTAGCCATTGACATCATCATCACCATCTTCCATTATCCTCATCATCCACCATTGTATCATCATCTTAATTCATCCTCATCATTATCATCTCATTATTAGCATCACCATAATCACTACATCATCATCCTCCTGGTCATCACCATCCTCTACATCATCGCCCTCGTCACCACCATCTTACATATTATCATCCACACCATCAACCGAGGCATCATCTCATCACTGTCATCATCATCCATACTCAACACATAAAACCATAATCATTGCCTCGTCATCTTTATTAGCACCATCATCATCATCATCATCCCCTCATCGTCATCTCATCACAGTCGTCATCATCATCATCGCCTCATCGTCATCTCACCATCATCCCATTACCATCGTCGTCATCGTCGTCAACCTCACCGTCGTACCCGTGCATGTACTCCGAGGTATGAACCTGTCCGTCTGCTCCATTTATGTGTGCTTGTGTGTATGCCAGTAGGATATTAGTATTGCTTATTGACTATTAGCTGATATCGGATCCTGATTCGGTGAACCCAGTGTTGCGTACACGAACTCGTACTCGTACGCGTATAGCATTCAGTTTGATATATATATATATATATATATATATATATATATATATATATATATATATATATATATATATATATATATATATATATTAGTATCATACTATTCAACTTGGAATACGTATAATTATTGGATGATATATATATATATATATATATATATGGTATATATGTATATTGTAATTAACTATATGCTAAATAATAATTAGGAGTATGTGTATTCAGACTGTACGACCCTAGGACACCGTGGACTGTCCCGTACTTACCTTGACCATGTTGACCCTAGGAACTTGTGAATCGTCCACCTTGCGTACATTAACGCACTGGCTTAGACACCTGTCAGCTGATTGTCTGATTGTGTACAACACTGGAAGATGTGACCGCATAATTCAACGCGTAATTTACCATGTTAGATGACTAGTGTTACCCCTAGTATACCCCCTGAGTCCCGTGTAAATATTGTTGTGTGTGCACTAGTGTAATGACTAATAATTTTATTGTATTATATCATATGTACATAGGATATTGGATTTGTTCTGCGCGACTTTTGGAGCATGTTATTGGTACATCGCAGCTTTCTTGCCAGGCAAGTATACCTTGCCATTGTACTGTCATTTATATTCCATATGTTGTATGCATCTTTATTTTCTGTCTTTAGTCCATATATTTTAACTGTTATATAAAATGCGCGCGACGGTGTCATCGCAATATGTTTATTTATGTATTTGCATTGACCTTGTTTATGAGACTACCCTATTATCATGTAGCATCATCAGGTTCATTTGACTGTGACACATATTTTTACACGAGTTGTGAGTCTCATATAGATCACGGACGTACTTATTGACTAATCATCGGTACGTATGGGCCGTGCGTTAGGAATAACTGCTGTTAGAAACTTTGCATGCTAGTAGACTTGGCAGTTATTAGAGGTCCAGGGACATAGCTTATTGTAGTATGGTAGTCCCATCCTTGTCCTTGTTTGGTTTCAGGATTTGGGCTAGGGTACTAAGAATAGGCTATGAACCAAATGGTGTCATGGATGTGACATGCTTAGAGCATGGGGTGGGGAGAACAACAAGTACCGTATTTGAGCTCCTTTGTACTTTTTCTATTGTGCGCCCGGATTCTCCGCTGGAGATACGGATGATGATGACCACTATATATTATATTATTATCAGGCGGGCCTCCGGCGTTCGAAAGTCGTCGTACCTTTTTAGGCCCCTGGATCTCCAATAGAGAACCATGCCAAATCCCAGGTTTTCAGCCAGATAGCTCACTTGTGGGGAAAGTTGTTCTTAACTGCATTCACTTAGACGGTTAGGCGACCCCTTTGGATATTTATTTCAGTAATTTATTGGCATGTGTTTAAGTATCTTGTTATATCCCTCTGAGGACCTGGTCCCCTGCCAGGTGTATCTGTTCTTGAGTATTCGCAGGAGCGCAGATCCGGATGGCTATATATGATTCGGGGATGTCATCTCTTCGAGCCCGTGATTGATAGCTGGTATACTTATATAGTGTTTATTGTGTTGTACTCATCTTGTATTTGCTCTTATATTCGAGTTGGTAGTGGATTTGTTTCCATCCAACTATCATCCTTAGATACTTCTTATTGAGATCTAGTTTCATAGATGTTGGTTATTATTTATATTTAATTTTTTGTGGATGAGATTTAGATTATACCCTGTGACTTGTGACATATGTTATACCACTTGTGGATTTGATATTTATAATACAGCGTACGTATGGATTTGGTCTCCATATATTGGAGTTGCCATATCCATGCGGCTGGCATGCTTACGTGTCCTAGTCCTACGTATTTTGGGACTGGGGCGTGACAAAGGGATAGGTCATGAACATACCAGTAAAGACGGGATCGAGTTTGGTCAAGCTATGGCATAGAAATCGAGACACGAACTGGGGTACGTTGCAGCGAATCTACTGTCGCGAGCGCGGGAGCTGTCGTAGACGCGGCGAGCGGCGGCGACGGTGGCTCTGGTGTCGTGGCTGGGCGACGGTCGCAGGGTTTGGGGGAAGATTAGAGTTTAGGGTTAGGGTTTAGGGGAACAGTTATATATATAGTTATATAGAGAGCGGGGGTCGGGTTTAGCTGCGCGCGCGGCGGGGTTTGCAGTTGCTGCTGCTACGGGTGGGTAGCGGGTCTAGGTTTGCTAGCGGGTAGGGTAGGATAGCTAATGGGTTTGGGTTAGGTTTTAAGGGTTTAGGGTTAGTTAATCTTTTTCTTTTTCCTTTTTATTCTTTTTTATTTCTTTTTCTTTTTCTTTTCTTTTTCTTTTTCTTTTCTATTTCTTTATACTATTACTAAAATTATTATTACACTATTATTATTATTATTATTATTATTATTATTATTATTATTATTATTATTATTAACACTTATTATTATATAATAACTATATATTATTTACGTATATATTTAAGGTATAAAATATATTTGTACCCAATTAAAATCTTTAAAAAAATCTAATACTCTCCCAAAAGGATCCCAAATTAGTTTTGTGCAAAATTTCTAAATGAATATTTATCTAGGTATTTAAATCACTACGTATATATTATCTAAATAATTACGAAATATATAAATAAATTCTTTAATTACTTAATTAAATAAATATAATATTTAAAAATATGGAATTTTACAATATTTTCGGACCAGTGCTACCCATTTAGCATTAAAACCCGTAGCCAACATCACCTGGCACACGAACTCCCTATTGATTGAGTCATAAACCTTCCGCAAATCCAATTTCATACACGCCTTGCTTTCTCCCTTCTTGTTGAAGCTTCTGACCATCTCATGGGACAACAAGTTATTCTCAGTGATCGACCTGCCTTTGATGAATGCGGCCTGATTTGCGAATATTAGTCCTTGCAAGATCAACTCTATTTGCCGGCACATAATGGACGTGATAATTTTATACAAGTAGTTACAACAGGCAATGGGAAAAAAAATCTGATAATGAGGTAGCGCCCTTCCTCTTTGGTATAAGAGTAAGAAACGTATGATTCGGCTCCTTTAGAAGTCTCTCATTAGAGAATAAATACTACACCACAGAAAGTATCATATATTTTAAGTCCTCCCAGTGGACTTTAAAGAACTTACTATTAAATTTGTCTGGCCCCAGGATTTATCTGGGTCTTCTTCCTTGATAACTGCTTCTACCTCCTCCATCGAGACACACGCTAGCAGGTGCTGGTTTTTGTACTCAGAGACTAGTCTCTTGAACGTGAGTTCCGGGAACTCGCAGCAGTAGTCGGCCTGATTGTATAGCTTCTTGTAGAACGCTATTACAACCTCTTGGATCTTCTGAGTAGAATCGATCTCCTTGCCATCCTCATTGATGAATTTAGAGATTGAGTTATGGTGCTGCCTCATCTTGATGACATCATAAGAGAACTTTGAGCAACGATCCCCGACTTTAAGCTAGGCACACTTCGTACGTTGTGCCAGTTGTACTTCTTCCACCAACAAGGCCATTCGGACCCGCCCCAACAAGTTTTGTTCAGTCTCCGCTAGCTCCATATCCTGCGGTGAAGACTGCAGCCGCTCCTGGACCCGAGCTAGTTCCTCTCTCATGCTATCCAGGTCACCTCGCGGTAGAGAAGCCTGCCATTTCTTTAATCCTTACTTAATAGCCTTTATTTTGTGTACTAGAATATACTGTACATTCCCACTTACGTGAGTATGCATGGCCGCCCCAACCACTTTGTTGTAACCTGGTTTAAGTGGCCATAAATTATTGTATCTGAACGGCCGGCCGCGGCTAGCAGACGATAAAATTAATCACATCAGGATTGGAGAATGATCACTCGTAGCGGGGGCTAAACCCTTAGCAACAACTGATAGGAACTTCTCGAACCACCTCCCATTCCAGAGTGCTATGTCCAACTGACACACAATACGATTACGGGTCGCCCGATTGGACCAAGTCCACACGTGGACGGTCTTCTCCAGTCCCTTTGTCATGCCCCAGTCCCAAAATACCGAGGGACCAGATACGTGGCAATGGCCAACAGCACGCACCGATGGACAAACCCAATTTAATGGATCCATCAGGGCATACTTAAGCTGTAAAACAAGTCTACGACAACATGGCACAACTAATCTCATCCACACAAGATATAAAATATGATCCACGGAATAAATAAGGAATGTAAATCATCAGCTAGTCTCAACAAAGTGCTTCGGGGAACAACCCGATAAATATCTGATATAATGGTTCAACGGTCCAGAATATAAATGACTGACATAAATAAATACTGAGCATGAAGCATGGATGCTCAGAAAAAGTCTTCGGCTAACACCTCATTCTCGGATGGCGGTACAGCTCCTGGATCAGCTCCTGCTGCGGTCCCGTATACCTCGGGATAGATCTCGTCCTCAAATCCTGGGGACATAATCCATATCCAGGTCCTCAGGGGACATAGCAAGGTACAGAAAATATACAAACCAAAATATAAGCAGTGCAGCAATAATGAGATAAATAGGGTAAGTATGTAACCATCTATGTGAAATGCAAGATGAGAGCAACACGAGTACTCAGGCTGAGCCACTACAAGCTCTGTATCGGGGAGCCGGTAGCGGTAATAACCGGTAGTGGGTCTAGCTCTGCTCCGAGAGTCTACAACCTCGCAATAATAGAAGATATATATATATAACAGCCTGTAGCCTGTGTGTCTCTCCCCACCCAATGTAACCACGCATATCATGACCATAACGTCTCATGTCCATGTCAAACGGGATCATAGCTAATGCAACAAATCATACAATATCTAAGAATATAATGTCCATGTCAAGTCCTGTATCCTATACAGAATCACCATGAATATCTCAGGAAGATCCTGTCTCATGAATAGTGTCAAGTGTCCTAGGTCATAGTGTACTTGATAAGACAAGTACGAGAATGTAAAGCGTCATGAATGTCCATCTCTAAGTGACAGTACCCAACACCGCGTACGGTGTTGGCACCCGCCTAATAATCGGACGCTAAGTATGTCATACGGTCCTAGGTTAAGCATGCACAGCAATATAATGAAGCAAGAAAAATATGTAACAATACAGCAGAGTTTGGCAAGGTACACTTGCCTGGTGTCCGAATACCAACAGTCATCCCTGTATTAGTGGATCCTGTGGGTACTCCTCCAAAAGCTGTAATAAATATCACCAACCCTCTCAGAAGATATCAAATAGTTAGAAACGCCTGTCCTTAAGTCCAATTTGGACACAGTGGCAAAAATGACATTTTCGGCCCAAAGCGGGGTCCACATGTGGGCCACTTTGCACCAAAAATCGTGTCAGGATCAAAGGTCTCCAAATTTCTCAAACTCAGTGTCAACAAGTCAGGAACGATGATACGAACCAAACGAAACTTTCAGAATTGGATTCCGATGAGCCGATCACAAAATCGCCCGTCAAGTGGAGCCGGTGGGGCCCACGATACACGATTTTGCCAACGTTCTCAGAATCGAACCAAACTTGGGTCACAGGACCAGCGTATTGCTATGAGTCTGATGGCACAAGTTTTGTCTCGATCCGACGTATGTACACAAAGTTACAGCATGTTCTAGAATGGACGGATACAGGGCGTTGTCGACGGATACGCGTTGATTCCGGTGTGCACGCACATTCAAATCAGCTTCTGCAAAATCTCACACGTCCGTATTGTAACACCCCGTTCCGCTCAAGCGGACTGCCGTCTCAAACGGCAATAGTGCAACTGTCCCGACCGGCTTTGCCTCAAACGAGAAGCAAAAGATATCCAGACTTGTCCCTACAGGAATTCAGCTTAGGCTTTCAGAGGCTCGCTTGACGTATCGCTCTACCGAGGCGAATCATCGCTAAGGTGGGTGGCTACGGTGAACTTGTCTTTGCTTAGCCAGCACACATAAAATCTAGAATATTTATGCTAGTCGCTAGGTGATTCACCCCCTGCATGCTAATAAATCCAACGCACCTAGCTAAGGGAATAATCACACTTGTATTGCTATACTAGAACATGGAAATTGAAATACTGCTTGTATTCAGACCCTCGCATGCTAAGTCCCTAACGATTTCATCTCTCGGCTTACCTTCGGGTCCGAGCAACGTGTCTACTTATGTTCCTTAGAAATGCATGCTTGTCTGCTTGAATGTTGCCATATTTTCATCCAAACCCCGGGAGACTACTACGTAGTCGTTCCATGCCTGAACGAACCTGCAAGTATCCGGGACCGTTGGGTCTCCAAGGCAATCCTTGAACCAGGGGCACGCATTAGGGTAACAAATATTGAACGTGAATCCTTTAACGTGACAACTGAATGATAATCACATCAAGTTTATATCTGAACGAGAATCACGTCATGTAACGAACGAATCTCAGCCCTTGGAGCAAACGCTCGTTCAGATCATGAATCAATGGATTATCATTCAAGTTGTGGATTGAAACTGACCCTGATCCTGACCTGCATATCGCGGACAAACTCGACAACGAGGCACCGTTCCACGGGCGGTCACCGGGGCACTGGGACCGTACCGATCCGGATGGAACGTAATGTAATAGTCGCTCACGTGATTGACGGGATGGTTTGCAGCGCCTCACGTGCTTTCGTTGCATTCTCTACCCCGCCAATTGACTATGGTCCTTTATGGCTATGCCAGCGACTAACGTTCATATAGATAAGTCATCCTCGCTTAGCGGCTATCCGCGTGCGAGTCATTGTATCGCATCAAGAACAACTGAACACCTGAACGATCATGTTAAAATGACCCGTATGTTTGCATATGCTATGCCTCCTGAATGCTTATACTTGTCGTGCTTGAATTAACCATGTTGCCTCAATGTTTGCCTTGGACAGGGAAGGAGATGGTAAGTTGGTAAGTCTCGTCGTGTTTTCTCAAACATCGTACGGCGCACTGCCCGACACGTTAGGCTATTCAATGTTTGCATGAAACTGATCCTAAGGCAACTAGAAAGATAACTTAATAGTTGTGCACGAAACCTGTATTACGTGTTTGGATTTGTCGAGCGGGCGAGTAGCTTCCCCACCAGTGCATTCAATGTACTGATAATCTACCAGTTTGTATGCAGGGTACGGGAGAACCTCGTTCGGTGTGGATGCCTCCAACGTGCGTGCTAAGGCGTGGACATCACTCCGAAGCAACGGTACGTCCGGGACTGAATCACATATACAAGATATAATGTTGTGAACTCGCCTGAACATCGCCTGTACAATCATTCCACAGTTGTAGCCACTTGGCACGCTTTTATTGTTTCAGAGAGAGAGGCTTGAGCGATTTGTAATCTCGGCTATATGTCGCCTGTAACACTTGTTCATATCAATAAAAGAGCTTGCTTTACTTCAACTTGTGTTTTAATACTTCCGCTATATTTGTCGACTCAGTGAACCTGTTACCGATCGCCTATGCGTTCATGACTCCGCTGCACTCAGACAATCTGTGCGACTCTGTGGCTTAGAACTCTTACCGCCAGCCAATGAATCACGGCCTTGCACGGGCGTGGCTCACGCTCGTGCGGCATCACGCCCGGATGGGTCAAGCAATCGTTCCGCGGGAGCTCTGGCGAGGGTGATTCCCGCCTAGCGGGAACGGCCGATTGCCTGCGGGAGATCGGGGCATGACACGTATCAACGATGCGCACATTTCGGTAAAGACCACGTGCGACCAAGTCGTCCCGTTTGGCGGGGCGCACTCAGTTCCGGGGTGAAACAGGGCATTATTTTTCCTGTTTTTGGATCGCGGTTTGCGATCACCACTGGACACGATGCACCGAGCGGGTTGCACGGGCACCGAGAGGGTTATACAGTCTACGCGTTGCAACTGACGGAATTAAAAACGGAGATACGAGGTGAGAGAAAATGCTACCTGAACAGGGCCCCGTGAATTTGTTTTTCACGTGTCCATGCGTCAACTTCGTGTCCTGCGTCCTCTGTTGGATCCTACTACTCGCGTCCAGGTCGAGGGCTCATCTGTCCGCCGCTAGGGCTGTGTCCGGGGGCTGGGTGGACTCGCCAGCGGAGGCAGGGTCGTCGAAGGCTGGGCGGAGGGGATGACCGGAGTTGGGTCGGCGTCGGTGGGTCTCGGGCGGCGGAGGGATGGAGAAGTGGGAGAGTTCGAGGGGTGATGGGGAGCAGCGGCGTAGAGTCGTGAGGTCGACGGCTCGTCTAGGGTTCCGCCAGCGGGGAGAACAGGGTGGAGGAGTTAGGGCTGAGGGTCGGCTGCTGGGGCAGAGCAGCGTCGGGGTCGTGGCGGCGGGTCGCTGGGGTGATGGCGGAGTCGTCGAGAAGCAGAGGGCTTAGGGTTCAGACGAAGTAGTCGGAGTGAGGTGACGGCGTGGTGAGTTGTCGGCGGCTGGGCAAGCTTTACGAGGGCTTTTATAGCCGCTATAGTAACTCAGGCGGCTAGGGTTTTCCCAATTGGGTTTCGGGTCGGGTTTGGCTCGGATCCGACCCGACCCGACCCAATAAGCTGGTTGGATTGGTTCAATCAGCGGGTTGGTTTGGTTTGGTTTGGTTCAGTTTATAGCCAATAGTTTTTAGGACTTTAAACGCGTTTTCGGAGTCCAATAAATTCCCAGAAAAATATTCTATGTCCGGTTTTCTGTTTTACACCATAAAATATTATTTCTATAATATTTTAACATTGATAAACTGCATTTAAAAAATCCTTTGCTCATAATTATCTTGGTTCTTCATCCATAAGAACACCGAAAAATTGGGGGGAAAATTATATAAAAATATTATGAAAAATAGGGTGTTTACAATCTACCCCCCTTAAGAGGATTGCGTCCTCGCAATCAAAGAATAAGCTACTAAAGGAAGAACTAGGAAATTACAAGAATGCTTAGTTGATAACTGCCTCCGTGAATAAGTGAGGATAACGCTGTCGCATACTATCCTCTCATTCCCAAGTCGATTCGCTAGGAGAATGATGTTTCCAAGCTACACGAACTAGTCTGATTGTCTGTCCTCGCAATATCTTCTCACTGACGTCGAGGATGCTAACTGGTTGTTCTTCATATCTCAAACTAGGGCCCACTGCGATCTCTGAATGATCGACTACGTGACTTGGGTCGGTCACGTACCTTCTCAGCTGTGAGACGTGGAATACGTCATGTACTCCCTCTAAGAATGGAGGTAATGCAAGACGATAAGTCACCTCACCAATACGCTCTAGAATATCAAACGGCCCAATATACCTTGGGTTCAACTTGCCTCTGTTCCCAAATCTGATAGTACCTCGAGTGGGGGAGATCCTCAAGAATATGTACTCTCCTTCTTTGAACTCTAGGGGACGTCTGTGCGTATCAGCCCAATGCTTCTGTCTGTCCTGAGCTGCTCGAAGATGATTCTGAATCTGTTTTACCTTTTCCACTGTCTGTGTTACCAATTCTGGACCCAGTATTTGACGTTTACCAACGTCACTACAACATATAGGCGATCTGCACTTCCTTCCGTATAATGCTTCGAATGGTGCCATCTGAATGCTGGCCTGATAACTGTTGTTGTAGGAGAACTCCACTAAGTGCAAATAATCTTCCCAAGATCCTCCAAAGTCTAGCATACACGACCGTAACATATCCTCCAAGATCTGAATGGTGCGCTCCGATTGGCCATCTGTCTGTGGATGGTAAGTTGTGCTGAATTTGAGTCTGGTGCCCAGACTCTCTTGCATGCTTCGCCAAAAATAAGATGTAAATCTCGAATCTCGATCCGATACAATACTAACCGGCACTCCATATAATCTGACAATTTGTCGCATATACATGTCGGCTAGTACCTCTGTGGACTGTCCAACTCTAAATGGCAAGAAGTGTGCCGATTTAGTGAGTCGATCCACGATAACCCATACTGCATCTTTTCCGCTGGGGATCCTTGGAAATCCTGTGACAAAATCTATCGTGATATGCTCCCACTTCCATTCTGGTATAGGAAGCGGCTGTAACATACCTGCAGTCCTCTGATGCTCGGCCTTTACTTGCTGACAGACTAAACATTTAGCCACAAATCTTACAATCTCCCTTTTCATTCCATGCCACCAATAATACTGTCTCAAGTCTCGGTACATCTTGGTTCCTCCTGGATGAACAGAGTACATAGAGCTATGTGCTTCAGTCATTAACTCCTGTCTCAATTCTCCATTTGAAACATACAGGCGATTCCCAAACCTCAATGTCCCGTCTTCGTGTATGCGAAGTCCTGTCTGTATGCCTGCTTCTGTCCTCTCTTTGAGTCTTCGAAATCTAGCATCGGTGGGCAATGCCTCTTTAATTCTTTCCACAAGTGACGACTTAATTTCAAGATTAGCCAGCAAGCCACTCTGTCCTGGTAAAACAACCTCTATCTGAAGCTCCTATAGATCTCTCAATAACTCGGGCTGCACTGTCAAGAAAAAAGCCGTAGGCTTCCTGCTGAGAGCGTCTGCTACGACATTCGCCTTTCCCGAATGATACTGCAGATCTATGTCAAAATCTACCATCAGTTCAAGCCAACGTCTCTGCCTCATGTTGAGCTCCTTCTGAGTATATACATACTTCAGACTCTTGTGATCAGTAAAGATTTCTACCTTCTCCCCATAAAGATATGCCTCCAAATCTTCAGTGCAAATATAACGGCTGCTAGCTCCAGATCGTGTGTTGGGTAGTTCTTCTCATGGACCTTCAACTGTCTCGATGCATAAGCAATGACTTTGCCATGTTGCATCAAAACACATCCTAGTCCGCTCCCTGATGCATCACTGTAAACAACAAAACCTCCTGACCCCGAAGGAAGAGTCAAGACAGGTGATGTTGTTAATCTTCTCTTCAATTCTTCAAAAGCCTTCTAGCAGTCTTCTGTCCATATAAACTCCTGGTCTTTACGTGTCAGCTTCGTCATCGGCTCCGCAATCCTTGAGAAATTTTCTACAAACCTTCGGTAATATCCCGCAAGTCCGAGAAAACTTCTCACTTCTGCAACTGATGTGGGTGTAGGCCAAGTCTCTATTGCCGCAACTTTCTCTGGATCAACTGAAAGTCCTTCTCCTGAGATGATATGTCCCAAGAAAGGCACTTTGTCCATACAAAACTCACACTTACTGAGTTTGGCATATAACTTCTCCTGTCTCAAGGTCTCTAACACGATTTTGAGATGCTCCTCGTGCTCTTCGTGGCTCTTGGAATATATAAGGATGTCATCAATGAACACAACCACAAATTTATCCAAGAACTGATGAAAGACTCTGTTCATTAAACTTATAAACACTGCTGGCACATTGGTTAAACCAAATGGCATTACCAAGAACTCATAATGTCCATACTTGGTCCTGAAAGCTGTCTTCGGTATATCCTCCTTCCTTGGCATTACCAAGAACTCATAATGTCCATACTTGGTCCTGAAAGCTGTCTTCGGTATATCCTCCTTCCTTGGCATACTTCGGTCCTGAAAGCTGTCTTCGGTATACTTGGCATTACCAAGAACTCATAATGTCCATACTTGGTCCTGAAAGCTGTCTTCGGTATATCCTCCTTCCTTACTTTGATCTGATGATAGCCGGATCTAAGGTCAATCTTCGAGAATACCCTAGCACCACTCAATTGATTGAATAAATCATCAATGCGTGGTAAGGGATACCTGTTCTTGATGGTCACAGCATTTAGTGCCCTGTAGTCAATGTACAACCGTATTGTTCTATCTTTCTTCGGCATAAATAATATGGGTGCTCCCCAAGGTGAAACACTGGGCCGAATGAAACCCTTCTCCAGAAGATCATCAACCTGTTCCTTCAACTCTACTAACTCCTTAGGTGCTAGCCGATATACTGATGAAGTGATAGGCTCTGCTCCTGGAGTTAAGTCTATTGTGAATTCTATTTCCCGATCAGGTGGTAAACCTGGAAGATCATCGGGAAATACATCCACAAATTCTGATATTACTCTTGGGTAACCTGTCTCCTCTTCTACAGATAGTACCCTAAGAGTAGGCTGAACTCCTTGCTCTACTGTTCCTCGAAGAAACTCAAATTTTGGATGTCCAGGCGGTCTAAATATAACCCGCCCAAGTCGGCAATCAAGAGTCGCATGGTACTGACTTAACCAGTCCATACCAAGTACAATATCATAATCTGGCATGGAAAATATCAGAAATTGAGCTCGCATCTCTCTTCCACAAACTACTACAGAACATGATCTACAGACATCACTAACCGAAATAATTTCACCTCCCGTAAGAATTCTCTTCATCTTTGGAAGGGGTGCGGTAGCTACTCTATGGGTGGCTACAAAGCTAGCTGCTATAAATGAGTGCGATGCTCCAGAATCAAATAAAGCTACAGCTGGTAATGAAGCTACTAAAATAGTACCTGCGATAACCTCGCCCGCAGTAGCTTCCTTCTCAACAGCTAATGTGAATGCCTGTCCTCGTCCCTGTGCTGGACCTCTCTGCTGCTACTGAGTCTGCTGAAATAGAGCTGTCTGTGGTGCCAGTGGTGGTCTCTGCTGGTAGCCTCCTGTAGCTGGTGGTCTGACTCCTCCAGCTCCTGTCTACGGTGCTCCTACTGCTGGGTAATCCGGTCGTGGTGCAGGTAAAGCTAGTCTCGGTGCTCCGTCTCTGCGTTCAGAACAGTCCCTGGAAAAATGCTGGTTGGATCCGCAGCTCAAACATAGTCCCAACTTACGCCTGCATTCTCTCTCAATGTGTCCTACCTTGCCGCAGTGGTGACAAGTAGGAAGAGGTCTGTCCCTATGTGCTGCTCTCTCTGGCATACTCCTCTGGGATCGTTTTGCTGAATCCCCATGTGCTATCCTGGATGGTGCTGAGGGGATGGACCTCTTCAGATTTGACTCCCTTCTAGTGACGCGCTCCATGCGTCGTGCTGCTGCAAGGACGTCGGTATATGATGTAGGTACGACCGATCCAATCAATCTCTGGAGCTCGAACTTTAGTCCGTCAAAGAACTTCTCAGCTTTCTCTTCCTCTGTCGAGATCAAGGTTGGGGAAAAGCGACTTAGGCGAATAAATTCTGCGTTGTATTCTTTCACTGTTATATTGCCTTGGATAAGGTGGTTGAACTTGTCTCTGAGCTCTGACCGTACAACTGTTGGAATGTACATCTCTTGGAAGAGTCTGGAGAACTCTTCCCATGTGACTCGGTCTTGTCAGAGCCTCCTCTCTTCTGCTAACCACCAGTAATGTGCATTTTCAGTTAACTGCATTCTGACTGCAGTCATCCATTTCTCTCTCGGAAGTTCAGCTGCTTCCAACTGGTGCTGAACGTTCGTGAGCCATTCATGAACTTCCGTTGGCCCCTCTTTACCAGAAAATGTACGAGGCTTGAGATGACGAAAATCGGTGATAGATTCCGTCGCTGATTGCCTCGCTGGTGGATTTGCCTGTTCCAATGCGGATACCAGGCTGGTTCTCAGATACTTTGCCTCCTGACGATGTGCCTCTTGCTGAATCTGCTGTTAGGCTTGTATCATGGCATACATCATCTGGAACATCTGTTGCCCGTCCATGGCTTGTCCTGGCAGGAAAACTGGCATCTGTGGAGTGAACTGTGGTGGAGGTGGGATGTTATCTCTCCGGAACCTTGGATTAGGCTGGCCGGTTTGATCGCTCTGCGATATTTGTCCTCCATTTCCTGGTGTCACTCCGTCTATATAAGTAACCACATCGTCGTGTGGCGTATCCAAGGGAATCTTATCTCCATTCCTGGGATCCATTACTCTGCAACCAACAGATAAACTATAAGAACGCTCAGAGGAATCAACACAGGATGCAAATCAAGTAACAAATTTGAGTTCGATATAGAGTTCAAAAATGGTTTAAATAATGGATGAGATCCTAGAACTTATCCTATCCTTAGGACAGGCTTGTTCAGTCCCTAAGTTAAAACTGAATAATTTAGTCGTAGACCTGCATGGGCCACCACAAAAACCATGTCACGCCCCAGTCCCAAAATACCGAGGGACCAGATACGTGGCAATGGCCAGCAGCACGCACCGATGGACAAACCCAATTTAATGGATCCATCAGGGCATACTTAAGCCGTAAAACAAGTCTACGACAACATGGCACAACTAATCTCATCCACACAAGATATAAAATATGATCCACAGAATAAATAAGGAATGTAAATCATCAGCTAGTCTCAACAAAGTGCTTCGGGGAACAACCCGATAAATACTGATACAATGGTTCAACGGTCCAGAATATAAATGACTGAAATAAATAAATACTGAGCATGAAGCATGGATGCTCAGGAAAAGTCTTCGGCTAACACCTCGTCCTCGGATGGCGGTACAGCTCCTGGATCAGCTCCTGCTGCGGTCCCGTATACCTCGGGATAGATCTCGTCCTCAAATCCTGGGAACATAATCCATATCCAGGTCCTCAGGGGACATAGTAAGGTACAGAAAATATACAAGCCAAAATATAAGCAGTGCATCAATAATGAGATAAATAGGGTAAGTATGTAACCATCTATGTGAAATACAAGATGAGAGCAACACGAGTACTCAGGCTGAGCCACTACAAGCTCTGTGTCGGGGAGCCGGTAGCGGTAATAACCGGTAGTGGGTCTAGCTCTGCTTCGAGAGTCTACAACCTCGCAATAATAGAAGATATATATATATATAAATAACAGCCTGTAGCCTGTGTGTCTCTCCCCACCCAATGTAACCACGCATATCATGACCATAACGTCTCATGTCCATGTCAAACGGGATCATAGCTAATGCAACAAGTCATACAATATCTAAGAATATAATGTCCATGTCAAGTCATGTATCCTATACAGAATCACCATGAATATCTCAGGAAGATTCTATCTCATAAATAGTGTCAAGTGTCCTGGGTCATAGTGTACTTGATAAGACAAGTACGAGAATGTAAAGCGTCACGAATGTCCATCTCTAGATGACAGTACCCAACACCGCGTACGGTGTTGGCACCCGACTAATAATCGGACGCTAAGTATGTCACACGGTCCTAGGTTAAGCATGCACAACAATATAATGAAGCAAGGAAAATATGAACAATACTGCAGAGTTTGGCAATGTAAACTTGCCTGGTGTCCGAATACCAACAGTCGTCCCTGTATCAGTGGATCCTGTGGGTACTTCTCCAAAAGCTGTAATAAACATCACCAACCGTCTCAGAAGATATAAAATAGCTAGAAACGCCTGTCCTTAAGTCCAATTTGGACACAGGGGCAAAAATGACATTTTCGGCCCAAAGCGGGGTCCACATGTGGGCCACTTTGCACCAAAAAGCGTATCAGGGTCAAAGGTCTCCAAATTCCTCAAACTCAATGTCAACAAGTCAGGAACGATGATACGAACCAAACGGAACTTCCAGAATTGGATTCTGTAATCCCCCTGATTTTTAAGAATTTTAATTTTTACATTTTTCTGGAATTTCTGGAATTTTCTGAGATTTTTCTCTAATTAAATTAAGGTGTTTTAATAATTAAATAATTTTTTAATTGATGTTTAATAATATTAAAATATTATGAAAGTAATATTTTATGGTGTAAAATAGAAAACCAGACTTAGGGTAATTTTCCGGAAATTTACTGGACCCCGGATGGATTTTTTAAACTATTATTATTTAAATTACTTATTTATTTAATTAATAAAGTTAATTATTTTTATTTAAAACCAAACCAGCCCATCCCATAGAGCCCAGCCCAGCCCATCTGAACCCGCCCGGCCCGTGGGGCAATCGGGTCGGGTCGGGTCCGTCAGACCCGAACCCGTCCACCACCCGACCCGCATCTCTTCTCCCCCAAACGCCTGCAGCCCCGACTGCCCGCCTCCCTCGCCGGCCGTTACGCACCGGCCGCCGCCTGGCCTCCCGTCGCCTCCCCTTCGTCTCCCTCGTAACCGCCGACCGCCTCCCTTCTTCTTCCCTCACCCGCCGGCGCTCACCCTCCCCGGTCGCCTATATAAACCCGTCGTCTCCTCCTCCCCTGAACCCTAGCCACCGCTCCTCCTCGCCTTGCCGGTCCGCCACCGCTGCCCAGCGCCTGAAACCCTCCGGCCCTCCGCCCGACGCTGTCTCCTCCGCCTAGCGACCCTCCAGAACCTCCGCCCCTCCGGACAGCCTCGACCAGCAGCAGCGGAGCAGAGCCGGCCACCCGCCTCCCCGTGTTGGGCTCCCCGAACCTCCACAGCCCCGGCCCTACCTCCGCTGGGCTCGCCGTCGACCCGCTGCTCCGCCCAGCGCCACCCTACTGCGCCGACGAGCCGCCCCAGCCAACTCCGGTGAGTCTCAGACACGGACACAGGTTGGACACTGACACAGAAGCCGGACACAGTAAACCCTAATTTCTGAATCTCGTGTCGGACACAGTGTCCAGGACACAGGACACAACTCGATTTTTCAGACCACTTCAGGTACCCGTAACTTTTGACGCGTAGCTCGGAATTCGATTCCGTAAATTGTATTGCATAGCATGTATGATCCTCTCGGTGCCCAGATAAACCGCTCGGGACATCGCGTCCTGTGGTGATCGCACACCGCGATCCAAAAATATGAAAACCAGATCCTGTTTCACCCCGGAACTGTGTACGCCCCGCCAAACGGGACGACTTGGTCGCGTGCGGTCTTTACCGATACGTGCGCGTCGTTGATACGGACGTGCGGGATTTCGCAGAAGCTGATTCGGATGTGCGTGCACACCGGAATCAGTACGTATCCGCGGACATCGCCCCGTATCCGACTTTTCTGATTCTCGCTGTAACTTAGTGTACACACGTCGGATCGAGACGAAATTTGTGCCATCGGACTCATAGCAATACGCTGATCCTGTGAGCCAAGTTTGGTTCGATTCTGAGAACGTTGACAAAATCGTGTGTCGTGGGCCCCACAAGCTCCATCCAATGGGCGATTTTGAGAACGGCTCATCGGAATCCAATTCTGGAAGTTCCGTTGGGTTCGTATCATCGTTCCTGACCTGTTGACACTAAGTTGGACTGATTTGGAGACCTTTGACCCTGACGCATTTTTCGGTGCAAAGCGGCCCACATTTGGACCCCGCCTTGACCCGAAAATAACGTTTTTGCCCTTGTCTCCAAATTGGACTCAAGGACAGGCGATCCTAGCTGATTAATATTTTCTGGATCTGTTGGTGATGTCTATTTCAGCAACCGGAGTACTGCTTGGAAATCCAGCTGAAGCTCGAGCTACAATTGGAACAGGAAACCCAGGCAAGTGTACCTTGCCATAAATGCAGTTATTGATTCATTTTGATTCTCTTGCTTTAATTTCTGTGACTGTTATACTTGTCCTATCCAGTACTTTATACCCAGGACACCTGACACAAAGCATGATATAGAATCTTCCTGATTATTCAAGGAGGTTTTGTATAGATTTCATGATTTAAGCTTATTTTTTTTAGAACATGACTGACTGCATTAGTTTTAATCTTGCGTAACATGAACATTGAGAACTGTGACGTGAGATTACATTGGGTGGGGAGAGTATTACCATATCAAGGCTGATTATATTATATATATTGTTATCTGGAAGTGTTCTAGTCTCTGACACAGAGCTTTGGCACCTGTACTGGCCCTTCGAGAAAACACTGCTATGGTTTCTTGTCACTGATCCTGTAGTAGTCTCAGCCTGAAGTATGATTAATAACTCTCATCTTGCATGATCACTTAGCTGGTTAGTTACTTACCCTGTTGTTCCTTTATTTCTGCACTGCATTATATTTGGCTTGTGTTTTCTGTACCTTGTTATGTCCCCTGAGGACCTGGAATGGATTATGTCCCCAGATTTAGCAGACGAGATCTACCCAGAGGTGTACGAAACAGGAGCATTACTCGGAGCAGTACCTGAACCTGAAGACGAGTTGATCGCAGAGGACTTCTCTTGAATAATTGCTTCGCCATGCACAGTCTTTATGGCATTAGTCTTATTTCATGTTTAATTGAACTCTTTATTTCCTGTCTTTGAGAACTGGTGTAAACAGACTTATTATCGGGTGGTTTCCCGATTTCTTTCAATACTTGTAACTGGATGTTGTTGTTTATTTCTTTTGCTGATATTGCTATTTTTATTCTGTGGATGAGAATAGTAAAACCCTGACTGATGTAATACAGCTTAAGTATGCCCGATGGATCCATTAAATTGGGTTTGTCCATCGGTACATGCTGCTGGCCATTATCACGCGTCCAGTCCCTCGATATTTTGGGACTGGGGCGTGACATGGTTTTTGTGGTGGCCCATACAGGTCAACGACTAAATTGTTCGATTTCAACTTAGGGACCGAACAGGCCTGCAATAAGAATATGATAAGTTTTTAGGATCTTATCCACTTGCTTGAATCATTTTTGATATCTGTATCGTATTCGAACTAATTTTTGACTTGCATCTTGCCTTGACTCCTGTGCGCCTCTTATAGTTTATTGTTGATGCAGAGTAATGGATTCACGAGAAAACGACAGAACTCCAGCAAGAACACCAGTAGGTGCTGAAGTCACTTACGGAGAAGATGAAGTGACGCTATTGAGTGGAGATCCCTCTACTCACCGAAGCAGACAAGCAGATCCGCAATCTTCTAGATTTCGGCGTGATGACATTCCACCTCCGCCCCAGTTCACTCCACAGATGCCTGTCTTTCCACCAGGCCAAGCAATGGACGGACAGCAGATATTCTAGATGTTCTACGCAATAATGCAGGCTCAGCAACAAGTCCAAACTGAGGCCCAACGTCGTGAGGCTGAGTACTTGAGGAACAGCCTAGTAAATGCACTGGAGCAGGCCAACCTACCAGCTAGAAGGCAACCGACGGGCTCTATCACAGACTTCCGCCAGCTGAAGCCTCATACCTTCTCTGGCAAGGAGGGACCAACAGAAGTTCATGAATGGCTCACCAACATTCGGCATCAATTAGAAGCAGCAGAGCTTCCACAAGAACATTGGATGACTGCCGTCAGAATGCAATTGACGGACAATGCTCATCACTGGTGGCTATCCGAAGAGACCAGGCTCGGACCAGACCGAGTTACTTAGGAAGAGTTCTCCAGACTCTTCCAGGAGATGTACATACCTGCTATCGCTCGATCAGAACTGAGGGACAAGTTCAATCGCCTCACTCAGGATGCTATGACGGTGGAAGAGTACAACGCCGAGTTCATTCGTCTGAGTCGCTTCGCTCCTACCTTGATCCCGACAGAAGTAGAGAAGGCCGAGAAGTTTTTCGACGGACTCAACATCGAGCTACAGAAATTGATTGGATCTGTTGCACCAACTTCGTACACGGACGTCCTTACTGCAGCTCGACGCATGGAGCACATCACCAGGAGAGAAACCAGTCTGAAGAGGCCTTCCACATCAGTACCAGCCAGAGCAAACAACGAAGAAGCTGCCAAGAAACCTCATCTGCATCAAGCACCACAGGGACCTGCATCCAAAACCCTGACTCTTCCTACTTGTTATTACTGCGGCAAGATAGGCCATGTTGAGAAGGAGTGTAGACGTAAACACGGACTGTGCTTAAGTTGCGAATCCAGACAGCATGCAGTGAAGGACTGCCCTGATCGTAGGGAAGCACCAAGGGCAAACCAACAAGCTCTACCAGCACCAGGGGGACATCAACCAAGGCCACCCTTGGCACATCAAGCAGCACCCTACCAGCAAACCCAACAACATCAGAGAGCACCACCTCAAGGACGCGGCCAAGTTTTTGCGATGACTGTGGGAGACGCACAGAACCGTGGCGTAGCTAATGCGAGTAAGTCTTTATAGTTGTTCCGTTTCTAGCATTGCTTTAGTTGTGCCTGCTGGTTCGTGACCCCAGACTTGACCTGATAACCTTGACTTGATAACTTTAACCTGTTAAAAATTGATAACTTAGTATTAATCTAGTAATTTTTTGAACTTGATAAATTGTTAACTGATATGTTTTTGAAAGATAACCTGGTTTTCTAGAACTGTAATTTTCTAGATTTCCCACATTTGGGAAATTGTATAACTTTTAAGGCTTAGGAAAATAATTTTTCCTAGGTGCTCCTTAATTTTGATGTGCTTCGAACAATGGTTGCACCCGTGTCATCTCTGCTGACCGGTTAATCTTTGATTGCGAGGACGCAATCCTCTTAAGGGGGGTAGATTGTAATTCCCCTGATTTTCAAGAATTTTAATTTTTACATTTTTCTGGAATTTCTGGAATTTTCTGAGATTTTTCTCTAATTAAATTAAGGTATTTTAATAATTAAATGATTTTTTAATTGATGTTTAATAATATTAAAATATTATAAAAGTAATATTTTATGGTGTAAAATAGAAAACCAGACTTAGGGTAATTTTCCGGGAATTTACTGGACCCCGGATGGATTTTTTAAACTATTATTATTTAAATTACTTATTTATTTAATTAATAAAGTTAATTATTTTTATTTAAAACCAAACCAGCCCATCCCATAGAGCCCAGCCCAGCCCATCTGAACCCGCCCGGCCCGTGGGGCTATCGGGTCGGGTCGGGTCCGTCAGACCCGAACCCGTCCACCACCCGACCCGCATCTCTTCTCCCCCAAACGCCTGCAGCCCCGACTGCCCGCCTCCCTCGCCGGCTGTTACGCACCGGCCGCCGCCTGGCCTCCCGTCGCCTCCCCTTCGCCTCCCTCGTAACCGCCGACCGCCTCCCTTCTTCTTCCCTCACCCGTCGGCGCTCACCCTCCCCGGTCGCCTATATAAACCCGTCGTCTCCTCCTCCCCTGAACCCTAGCCACCGCTCCTCCTCGCCTCGCCGGTCCGCCACCGCTGCCCAGCGCCTGAAACCCTCCGGCCCTCCGCCCGACGCTGTCTCCTCCGACTAGCGACCCTCCAGAACCTCCACCCCTCCGGACAGCCTCGACCAGCAGCAGCGGAGCAGAGCCGTCCACCCGCCTCCCCGTGTTGGGCTTCTCGAACCTCCACAGCCCCGGCCCTACCTCCGCTGGGCTCGCCGTCGACCCGCTGCTCCGCCCAGCGCCACCCTACTACGCCGACGAGCCGCCCCAGCCAACTCCGGTGAGTCTCAGACACGGACACAGGTTAGACACTGACACAGAAGCCAGACACAGTAAACCCTAATTTCTGAATCTCGTGTCGGACACAGTGTCCAGGACACAGGACACAACTCGATTTTTCAGACCACTTCAGGTACCCGTAACTTTTGACTCGTAGCTCGGAATTCGATTTCGTAAATTGTATTGCGTAGCATGTATGACCCTCTCGGTGCCCAGACAAACCGCTCGGGGCATCGCGTCCTGTGGTGATCGCACACCGCGATCCAAAAACAGGAAAACCAGATCCTGTTTCACCCCGGAACTGAGTACGCCCCGCCAAACGGGACGACTTGGTCGCGTGCGGTCTTTACCGATACGTGCGCGTCATTGATACGGACGTGCGAAATTTTGCAGAAGCTGATTCGGATGTGCGTGCACACCGGAATCAGTACGTATCCGCGGACATCGCCCCGTATCCTACTTTTCTGATTCTCGCTGTAACTTAGTGTACACACGTCGGATCGAGACAAAATTTGCGCCATCGGAATCGTAGTAATACGCTGGTCCTGTGAGCCAAGTTTGGTTCGATTCTGAGAATGTTGACAAAATCGTGTGTCGTGGGCCCCACAGGCTCCATCCAACGGGCGATTTTGAGAACGGCTCATCGGAATCCAATTCTGGAAGTTCCGTTGGGTTCGTATCATCGTTCCTGACCTGTTGACACTAAGTTGGATTGATTTGGAGACCTTTGACCCTGACACATTTTTCGGTGCAAAGCGGCCCACATTTGGACTCCGCCTTGACCCGAAAATGACGTTTTTGCCCTTGTCTCCAAATTGGACTCAAGGACAGGCGATCCTAGCTGATTAATATTTTCTGGATCTGTTGGTGATATCTATTTCAGCAACCGGAGTACTGCTTGGAAATCCAGCTGAAGCTCGAGCTACAATTGGAACAGGAAACCCAGGCAAGTGTACCTTGCCATAAATACAGTTATTGATTCATTTTGATTCTCTTGCTTTAATTTATGTGACTGTTGTACTTGCCCTATCCAGTACTTTATACCCAGGACACCTGACACAAAGCATGATATAGAATCTTCCTGATTATTCAAGGAGGTTTTGTATAGATTTCATGATTTAAGCTTATTTTTTTTAGAACATGACTGACTGCATTAGTTTTAATCTTGCGTAACATGAACATTGAGAACTGTGACATGAGATTACATTGGGTGGGAAGAGTATTACCATATCAAGGCTGATTATATTATATATATTGTTATCTGGAAGTGTCCTAGTCTCTGACACAGAGCTTTGGCACCTGTACTGGCCCTTCGAGAAAATACTGCTATGGTTTCTTGTCACTGATCCTGTAGTAGTCTCAGCCTGAAGTATGATTAATAACTCTCATCTTGCATGATCACTTAGCTGGTTAGTTACTTACCCTGTTGTTCCTTTATTTCTGCACTGCATTATATTTGGCTTGTGTTTTCTGTACCTTGCTATGTCCCCTGAGGACCTGGAATGGATTATGTCCCCAGATTTAGCAGACGAGATCTACCCAGAGGTGTACGGAACAGGATCATTACTCGAAGCAGTACCTGAACCTGAAGACGAGTTGATCGCAGAGGACTTCTCTTGAACAATTGCTTCGCCATGCACAGTCTTTATGGCATTAGTCTTATTTCATGTTTAATTGAACTCTTTATTTCCTGTCTTTGAGAACTGGTGTAAACAGACTTATTATCGGGTGGTTTCCCGATTTCTTTCAATACTTGTAACTGGATGTTGTTGTTTATTTCTTTTGCTGATATTGCTATCTTTATTCTGTGGATGAGAATAGTAAAACCCTGACTGATGTAATACAGCTTAAGTATGCCCGATGGATCCATTAAATTGGGTTTGTCCATCGGTGCATGCTGCTGGCCATTATCATGCGTCCAGTCCCTCGGTATTTTGGGACTGGGGCGTGACAGATTTCGATGAGCCGATCACAAAATTGCCCGTCAAGTGGAGCCGGTGGGGCCCACAATACACGATTTTGTCAACGTTCTCAGAATCGAACCAAATTTGGGTCACAGGACCAGCGTATTGCTACGAGTCTGATGGCGCAAGTTTTGTCTCGATCCGACGTGTGTACACAAAGTTACAGCGTGTTCCAGAATGGACGGATACGGGACGTTGTCGGCGGATACGCATTGATTCCGGTGTGCACGCACATTCAAATCAGCTTCTGCGAAATCCCACACGTCCGTATCAACGATGCGCACATTTTGGTAAAGACCGTGTGCGACCAAGTCGTCCCGTTTGGCGGGGCGCACTCAGTTCCGGAGTGAAACAGGGCGTTGTTTTTCCTATTTTTGGATCACGGTTTGCGATCACCACAGGACGCGATGCACCGAACGGGTTGCACGGGCACCGAGAGGGTTATACAGTCTACGCGTTGCAACTGACGGAATTGAAAACGGATATACGAGGTGAGAGAAAACGCTACCTGAACAGGGCCCCGTGAATCTGTTTTTCACGTGTCCGTGCATCAACTTCGTGTCCTGCGTCCTCTGTTGGATCCTGCTGCTCGCGTCCAGGTCGAGGGCTCGTGTGTCTGCCGCTAGGGCTGTGTCCGGGGGCTGGGTGGACTCGCCGGCAGAGGCAGGGTCGTCGAAGGCTGGGCGGAGGGGATGACCGGAGTTGGGTCGGCGTCGGTGGGTCTCGGGCGGCGGAGGGATGGAGAAGTGGGAGAGTTCGAGGGGTGATGGGGAGCGACGGCGTGGAGTCGTGAGGTCGGCGGCTCGTCTAGGTTCCGCCAGCGGGGAGAACAGGGTGGAGGAGTTAGGGCTGAGGGTCGGCTGCTAGGGCAGAGCAGCGTCGGGGTCGTGGCGACGGGTCGCTGGGGTGATGGAGGAGTCGTCGAAAGGCGGAGGGCTTAGGGTTTAGACGAAGTAGTCGGAGTGAGGTGACTGCGCGGTGAGTTGTCGGCGGCTGGGCACGCTTTACGAGGGCTTTTATAGCCGCTACAGTAACTCAGGCGGCTAGGGTTTTCCCAATTGGGTTTCGGGTCGGGTTTGGCTCGGATCCGACCCGACCCGACCCAATAAGCTGGTTGGATTGGTTCAATCAGCGGGTTGGTTTGGTTTGGTTTGGTTTGGTTTGGTTTATAGCCAATAGTTTTTAGGGCTTTAAACGCGTTTCCGGAGTCCAATAAATTCCGAGAAAAATACTCTATGTTCGGTTTTCTGTTTTACACCATAAAATATTATTTCTATAATATTTTAACATCGATAAACTGCATTTAAAAAATCCTTTGCTCATAATTACCTTAGTTCTTCATCCATAAGAACACCAAAAAATTGGGAGAAAAATTATATAAAAATATTATGAAAAATAGGGTGTTTACACCCTTCAAGCTCGCTTATAGTAGGCACTGCTAAAAATTAGCCAATATATAGTCGGGGATGCGCCAGCCCCCTACTTTTTCCTGATTGAACAATAAGGCATTGAAGTCGCCTACAAGTAAAAGGGGAACCGCAACTGGGAGTTCATCATGACGCTCAGCCTGATGATGCTCAACCACGGGTCCTCCCTCTGTGCTCTGTCATTATGGCCATAAACTGCTCCAAAGACGAAGGAGAGGCCTCATGGATTAGTGAATTGCATTGCTATAAGTTGTTCAGTTCGAATAATGCATTTGTCGGAACATGTCTTCATATCCCACAATACCCATATTCTCGCCTCTCCATATATGTCCAGGTTGTTTATTTGTTTCCACCTTGTGGGTGTGCGTCTTGATAATATATTCCCTTCCTTAATCTTCATCTCCAGTAGAGATGTAATGGTACTCTGACTTTTCCTGGATACTTCTTTAATCTTCCTCCATCTCCCTAACGAGCACGCACCTGGTGTGTTCCACGTAAGTATCGACATTAATTTGATAGGTTGTCGTGACCTATGTTCTCCATTAGACTCACCGAAAGGTCATCACTGAGTTCCATTCTTATACCCAGTCCTGCACCATCATTGGAGACTTTCCTCCTCTCATTAGTGCGCATTAGGAGACTCCACTTCGGGTTGTCTACGCACATACTATCTACCTCATTCCTTTTGTGTACCTTTGCCCCCAGTAGTTGCTCCATCCCCCCTCGGACCCGTCTGGTATTTCTTCCTCGCGTGCATCTGTGGGGATTGATGTTGCGAGCCCGAGACAGAGCCCCAGCCCCTGACTTGTTAGTCTTTGATGTTTGTCTCCTGGTCACCATGTGATGAGCTCCCATTAAACGGCACCATCTGACCATACCCCGACTGCTCTGGATCTATCTCCTCCTCTGCCTGGACGTCCCCCATCGATCTCTTACCCAGGTTGCTAGTGTTAATCGTTTCTTTTGGCTGGCTCATACTGGCACTAGGCCCTGAGATAGGCTCCCCCCTCACATCCCGTCATCACTATATCTTGTGGTCTCCGCTAGTATTAAAGCGTGTGCGTTGCTGGGGACGTAAGGGGCCAAGTCATTGCTCCCCATCTCCATGGGTGACTCTGTGATCTCCCCTCTTTCTTCTTCTAAGTCTTGGGCTGGACTTCCCCCTAACTTTTCTCCCTCGTTGCCATGTGTTTTACTCACCAGGCAGACTCTACTTACGTGCCCGAAGAAAGAGCATTGACTACAAACTGGTGGCACCCATTCATATTCAATTTCCTGCATAAAATTTCCCTCCGTAGGCAATGCAAACTCCACAGTTCTTGGCAGTTCCTTCGACACTGTTATTTCCATGAATATCCGCGCATAAGTGATCTGTGCCGTCTTAGTCATCGCTTCATCCGGTTTGATCAGTCTCCCCACTAGGCTAACAAGTTTCATTATCATAGGCTCTGTCCAGTACGGAGTGGGGAGATTAGGGAACCTGACCCACACAGGAACTATATGGAATAAATCTCGCCTGCACCTAGCATTACTCTGCCATTCATTTATAATAACCAATCTTCCATCAAATGTCCAAGGACCACCATTCAAAATATGATCCGCATCCTCCTTCAAGCCAAATCTGATAAAAAAAAGTCTTTCTCCCTGTATAAATCTCCATGCTTCCCGGTGTCGCCATACGCGACTAGCATAAGCGCGAAATTGCCCATAAAACGGTCTGTCACCCAGAACATATGCAATCAGGGTGTTACTCCAATATGAAACTGCCTCTACTAAATCCTCTTTTGTAAATTCTGCGACCCTCCGGTTGCCATCTAGTATGCGGGGTTCTACATAACGTCATTGGATGCCACTCACCTCGGCCAGGGGTTTGCAAACATCTGCCCAGGATAGGCTACCTCCGTCGACATCAGCCCCATGCACCCCTCGAGGATGAGTGCCAGAGCTTTGTGAACTCTCGGCCTCCCCCCCCCACTTTTCTTTGCTTGGGGAGGATCCCGTCGATCAGGTACCATCCCGTCCCCCGCTCCGCCTACCCCCGCTGGTAGACGATTGCCGCCAGGTCGATTACGAGCCTCCCTATCACCACCACCTCTAGTCTGAACGTATGACCTCGTAGCCGTATATACTCGACCTTGCGTCCTTCTCCCTTCTACATCCTTCTTTGTGGCTATATTATTGTATGACCGCCCAGTTACCTCTGTGCGCCTGCCCGGAACACTTCCTCTACGTCGCCGCGTCACTGTAGACCACCCGCCAGCCTCCGCTCGTACTCCTTGTGCCTCCTCATGATCTCCATCCGGATCTCCTTCCCGCCCATCACTAGATTTCTAGGAATTCTCCCAGAATCCTAGATCTCGTGGAACCCTAGCCGCCATACTTATATATATATATATATATATATATATATGGTAAACGTGATATGAGCCATTGTACTCTCTTTTTTTGAATGAGCCATGCACATGTAGACCAATAGGAATAGAGTGTACTAGTGCACATTGGTGCACATGGGATGTAGGAATCCATTTCTATTGGTCCACATTTGCATGACTCATTTAGAAAAATGAGCACTATGGCTCATATTTATATGGTAAACGGGATATGAGCCATGCACATGTGGACCAATATGAATATAGTGTAATGGTGCATATGGGATGTGGTAGTCTATTGTTATTGGTCTACATGTGCATGGCTCATGTAGGAATATGAGCACTATGACTCATATTCCGTTTACCTAGACCAATAGGAATAGAGTGTACTAGTGCACATGCACATGTGGACCAATATGAATAGAATGTACCTAGATAAACGGAATATGGGTCATAGTACTCATATTCCTACATGAGCCATGCATATGTGGACCAATAATAATAGACTATCTCATCCCATGTGCACTAGTACACTCTATTTCTACTGGTCCACATGTGAATGGCTCATGTAGGAATATGAGCGCTATGGCTCATATTTCGTTTACCATATATATATATATTTGAAAAAAAATATTTTACGTGCAACACACGTGCATTTACTAGTACTATTATAATGCGGCTTGAAAATGGCTAAAAAATGAGCCATCCAAGCCGTGTATATATCATCAACCATTTTATTAAAAAAAATTACGATAAAAAAACTAACTTTCTCTCCTCTCTTCCGCACAAATATATATTTAAAACTAAATTTAAAATAATTCAAAAACTAAATTTAAAAAACAATTCAAAGAAAAAAATATCATAAATATTTAGATTGTTTAACAAATATTAATTTAAATATATTTAAATATTTGAAGCATTTTTCAACAATATCATTAAAATATTTATATTACGTGCAACGCAGGTGAATTTACTAGTACTAGTAAATTCACGTGCGTTGCACGTAAATATAAATAAATATTTTTATAATACTGTTGAAGATACTTCAAATATTTAAATTAAATTTTTTTAAACACTTTAAATATTTGTGATTATTTTTTCTTTTCAATTAAGTTTAAAATTTAGTTTTAAACATATATTTGTGCCAAAAAAAGAGAATGTTGGTTTTTTTCTACCGTAATTTATTTTTAATAAAATGGTGGATGATGGCAATATTTTTTTTCTTCCGTAATTTTTTTAAATTAAATGAGCGATTTTGTAGGAGATAAGGAATGTGTTTCCATTATGCTGCAGATAAAGACAGAAGTTAAGTTTAAATATTTTTTCTTCTTCCGTAATTTTTAAAATTAAATGAGTGATGATATACAAAATTAAATGAGTGATGATATACAAACGACTTATGTGGCTCAAATTGGAACCGATCAAAGCCACCTTATATGATGGATGGAAGATTTTTTTTCTTCAGGAATTTTTTTAAATTAAATGAGCGATTTTGTGGGAGATAAGGAATGAGTTTCCATTATGCTGTAGATAAAGACAGAAGTTAAGTTAAAAAAAAAATTCTTCCATAAATTTTTTAAATTAAATGAACGATGATATACAAACGACTTTTGCGGCTTAAATTGGAGCAGATCAAAGCCACCTTATATAATGGAAGATGGAAGATATATAAGGTGGCTTGGAATGACTCAAAATAGAGCCGTCTAAGCCATTTATAAATACTCCATTAGTTTTTTTAAATAATTAATTGTTTAACTGTCTAATATGATTTAGTTATTAGTAAATATCTTTAACTCAAGTGGTTAAGGTGGAAGATATATTTCTTTGTTGCTTGAGTTCAATTCTTAGGAACGATAATATTTATATTAATTTTTTTTTTACAATTTTTAGGCATGTTCACGTTACTGGTATATATAATACGACTTAGGAACGGCTCAAAAATGAGTCGTCTAAACTATATGTATATCCTCCGCTAATTAAACATTTAAAAAAAAATTAACTACCATATGTACTTCTCACATAGTTAATAAAGAAAATAAAAATTCTTGAATTCTTCTAACTACACTAGTAACGTGCATGCGCATTGCAGGTACGTAAAAATATATTAATTTTTTAATATGAATTTATTATAAACACTGTCGTCCCTAGGAAGGGAACTCAGACAACCAAGAAAAATATCTCTCACCTTAACCACATCTCCAATCTTATAATGCGGCTTGGAATCGGCTCAAAATTAAGCTGTCAAAGCCATAAATAATTACTCAACCATTTTTTTTAAAAACTTACAGAGATAAATAAAAACTGAAACCAACTTTCCTCTTATCTCTCCAAGCCCTAACAAAATACTCAATAAATTTACTTTTTTTTAATTTACGGAAGATTAAGAAAAATCTAAAACTGTAAGTGAATACTCAATAAAAAAAATTTCAATGTGTGTGTGTGTGTGCATATATATATATATATAT
Source organism: Iris macrosiphon (assembly GCA_036927795.1). Taxonomy (NCBI): domain Eukaryota; kingdom Viridiplantae; phylum Streptophyta; class Magnoliopsida; order Asparagales; family Iridaceae; genus Iris; species Iris macrosiphon. The sequence continues at coordinate 65,855,084 of JAYESA010000009.1, read as the reverse complement.
ATATATATATATATATATATATATATTAATTCAAATATATTTAAATATTTAAACTATTTTACAATAATATCAAAAAAAATTATTTTATGTGCAACGGACGTGTATTTACTAATTCTTATATATAATGAGGATTTAAAACGGCTCATAATTGAGCCGTCTAAGCCGTATGTAAATTGTTATAAAAAATACCATGAGAAATCGACCAACCATAGAGAATGTTTTCCACCTTAACCACATGAGCTAGAAGAAATATTTGTCAGTATTTATATAAAAATTTAATTACGTGAATATATTTACGACATAGACGGCTAGCATTTTCAAGATTTTTTTTTATAAAGAGTTGAGATATAAACATGATAAATTATAATTAAAATATAATCAAATCTATAACAAATCGTAATTAAAATATAATCAAGCATATATATATTTAATTCAAATATATTTAAATAATTTTACAATAATATCAAAAAAAAAAAAAGAATTACGTGCAACAGACGTGTATTTACTAGTAAGTTATTCTTTAGTTATAAGTAAATCATATTAAGTAGTTAAATAATTAGTTATTATTTTAAGATAATTAATATTTTATTTATAAACGGCTTAGACGGTTCAATTTCGAGTTGTTTTCAAGCCACCTTATATTAGCAGAAATTCATATATAAACCTAAAATATATTTAGTATTCAAATTATATTTAAACTAAGTATATGATATTATCGAACTAAACACATATCCACCGAACTCGAGTGACTCTTGTGGTTACCGAGGAGAGGTATAAGACCCCGGCTGAGTGGCAGAAGGTCGCCACGTGCGTTATGCCGGAAAGTCAAAAAAAAAACTAAATACATATCCAAAATTCTAAATATATATCTATAACAAATCATAATTAAGATATATTATATCAAAGTTATCTATTTTTTAATAATATGATAGATTCTTTTGGTACGTACACGTGCATTGTACGTAAAAAAAAAAATGTGCACGTGCATTGCACGCGCGTAAAAATAAATTGTTGAATTTTTTTTTTATTATGAGTTTATTATAAAAATTGTCATTACTATAAATTGAACTCAAATAATCAAAAAAGAACCGTTTTTAAGACGTATTATAATTTTTTTTTATATATATACTTTATGTGAGGCACCCACGGGAGGGGAGGTGGGAATCGATCACGTGATCTTTACCACGAAAGACCCACGTCTTAACCGGTAGACTAGACCGCTAGTACCATATTATAATAGAAAAAAATAAAAATCTCTCCAACACCATCTCTCCTTCCATCCGGCAGCCAAATGTCCTCCTCCTATTTGTCTAGATATATGTGTGGGACCTACCTCCAAAACTATCGGCCAATAAAAAATTATAACGTGACGGCGGGTAGAATCGACGGGATGAACGGCATCAACCCGATCCGAAACCCGATAAGTAATGCAAAACTAATCTACAGTCTACTATGTGTTAATGGGTTACCATTGACAGCCCTACTTGCAATCCCTAAAACCCTAAACGCCCCCACCCCCTCCATTAACACCACCATTCCATCAAGCGCGATCTCTCCTCCCACCAAGAGGAAATGGCGATCCTCTCCTCCTCCTCCCGCCCCACGACCAAAACCCTAATCCTAGCTCCCAAGCTCCTCCACCCCTTCTCCACCACCACCGCCCCCTCCCCACCGGACCCGGCCTCCGACGTCCGCCCCCTCCGTCGCTCCGCCGACGAGGAGCTCTCCTCCACCATCGCCCTCATGGTCAGCCGCCGCCCATGGACCACCCGCCTCCAGTCCTCCATCCGCAGCCTCGTCCCGGAGTTCCGCTCCCCCCTCGTCCTTTCCCTCATCGCCAAGACCTCCCTCCACAGCCCCCAGAAGTCCCTCGACCTCTTCCGCTGGATCGAGAAGACCGGCTTCCGCCACAGCCAAGAGACCTACCACCTCATGTCCTCCATCCTCTCCCACCGCAGCATGCTCAACCACGCCCGCTGCCTCCTCCTCGACGACATGCCGAAGCGCTCCCTCGTCCCCGCCGAGCACTCCCTCGCCGAGCTCATCATCGGCTACGGCCGCCACCGCATCCCGCAGGAGGCCGTCAAGATCTTCTCCAAGATGCCTGAGATCGGCGTCGACCGCACCATAGTTTCGTACGACGCCTTCTTCAAGGCCATACTGCTCAACGGCAGGTTCCCGATGGCGAAGCGCATTTTCAACTCCATGGTCCGCCAGGGCGTCTTGCCGGCGCTGTCGACCTATGTCACGCTGATCTGGGGGTTCTCACTCTGCGGCAAGATGGAGACCGCGAAGAGGTTCTTCGAGGACATGAAGGAGAGGAAGATCGAGCCGGACGTCATCGCGTATAATACGTTGCTGAACGGGTTCGTCAGGGCGAAGAACGTTGAGGAGGCGGAGAAGCTGGTGGAGGAGATGAGGAAGGGCGGGGTCGAGCCGAACGTGGTTACGTACAATCTTATGATCAAGGGGTATATGGCGAGCGGTAAGGCGGACGAGGGGATGAGGATGTTTGCGGAGATGAAGGGGAAGGAGGAGCTGGAGGCGACCGAACGGACGTACGCAGCGCTCATGCCGTGGCTGTGCGACGATCCGGCGAGGACGGGGGATGCGAAGAAGGTGTTTGACGAGATGGCGGAGAAGCGGATCACACCCAAGGATAAGAATAAGTCGGTGTTCGTAAGGCTGATAGCGAGCATGTTCGAGTCGGGGGATATGGATGGGGCGGTGGAGGTGCACAGGGCGATGGATAAGTTTAGCGTCCCGGTGGGTTCGGCTCACTATGGGGTGATGATGGAGGGGCTGTGCAAGGGAGGGAAGTTTGATGCTGCTGTGGAGGTTCTGGATGAGTTTCTTGAGAAGGGTGTGCTGTCGGGGATCGACAGCCCCCCTTTGGAAGCTTCGGCTTATAATCCGATGATTGAGCACCTCTGTGGGAATGGGCTCGCAACCAAGGCTGAGACGCTGTTTAGGCAGTTGATGAGGAGAGGGGTGGACGACAAGGTTGCTTTCAACAACTTGATCTGTGGCCACGCAAGGGAAGGGAAGCCGGAGTCTGCGTTTGAAATGCTTACTATCATGACCCGGCGGGGAGTCGAGTCAGATGCTGATGCCTATGTGCTGCTCGTCGAGAGCTTCCTGAAGAAGGGAGAGCCGGCGGATGCGAAGACAGTGCTGGATGGCATGATTGAGCAGGGTCATCTGCCGAGCCCGGCACTGTTCCGTTCGGTTATGGTGGGCCTGTTTGACGAAGGACGAGTTCAGACAGCAAGCCGGGTGATGAAGAGCATGTTAGACAAGGGGGTGAAGGAGAATATGGACATGGTACAGAAGATTCTGGAGGCCCTCCTAATGAGGGAACATGTTGAGGAGGCTCTCGGTCGGATTAATTTGATGCTGACGAACAACTTGGCTCCTGATTTTGATAGCCTCGTCGTTAATCTATGTGATAGTGATAAGCCAATCCCAGCACTCAAGCTGGTGGACTTTGGATTGGAGAGGGACTGTGATTTTGCCTTCTCAAGCTACGATCGGTTGCTTGAGGCTCTGTATGCTGCGGGGAGGACTCTGCCGGCCTATTCAATACTATGCAAGATTAAGGCAAAGGGAGGAGTTGTGGATAAGAAGGGTTGTGAGGCCGTTATCAAGAGCCTGAATGACCAAGGTAACACGAAGCAAGCTGATATATTATCAAGGATATTGGCGGGGAAAGCACCGGTGGCGATGAAGAAGGGTAAGAAAGTCATGGAGGACGCTTTTTAAAAGAGAATTTCTTCTAATTATTTTCTTGCTAGTTCACTTTTGTTATTTTTGTTGCATAAAGATGCTGCTGGAATGCTCCATTAGACATGGAATGCCTTTTGGTAGGCTTTAGGTAATCTTTGTTGTATTATTCCCATCTTTGCAATGGGACCTGAAAGATTCGGCAATCTCTCTTATGCTAATTTACCATGTTTTGAATCTCTATGAGGTCTTTACGAGTTAACTTCGTAATTATATGATACTTCGAGATGATAGATGATAGTATTTTGCATGAATCTGATAGATTTTAATCTTACCTATGTCTTCAGAGTGCCTGATGACTTGAGTAATGTGGATCAAATCACATCCATGCCAATTTCCAAAAGATTTGTGATGAAGGCTTTGCTGTTGTTGTAATTGAGAATTACAAGACAACTTTGTTCATTCCTTAAGGTTGTTCACTAGTGAGGACTGAGGATAACGTCACCTAAACACGTAGTTGGACCTTTTATGAAATTAATCATTTCAAACGATTCATGTAGCCAAGCTGAAAGAATTTTGATAGAGCCTTTGAAGTTCTATTGGTAGATGCTGAGGTGGTATGATGGTCATGCACTAGTGGAGCCTTCTAGGAATAAGTTAGGAGGGTTAAAGTGACCATAATGAACAAGGTTCGAGATATTGGATATAAACTTCATCGGTTTGGATTTGAGAATCAGATATTGGAGATATATTGGGCGATTATTGAAATATCGGATACCAATAAAATAATAATATGTTATATATTATATATAATAAATGTCCTATCAAATTCAATTTTCTAGATATACTAAATGTTCTAAATATCATATTCTTATCAGTGTATTGTCTATGTTAACATATAATTCATATTTTATTATAATCAAGAATAGACTGATAGGAATATAATTGGTAGGGAGTCCCTTAGTAGCATATAATCCATATTCTTATCAGTCTACTGTAATGAACTTCGTAATTGCTAGTAGCATATAAAAAGCAGTTGCTATTAATCGATGTAAGAAAGAAACATAAGCATGATTCTACGCTGTTAACATCTAAACATCTAATCTGTCTGATAGAAATAACAGCAAAAGAAATCTTTTACTACAACAGTTGGAACACAAAGTTACATTATAAGGAAAGAAATCATTCATCTTTTGTTTATGCATCCCTTAGCTACAACAAAAGAGAAGCAGAAGATGATGAAGAAAATGCAGCAACAGAAAAAGAGGAGAACAATTGAATTCAGAAGAAGACAATGCAGCAGAGAAGAAGAAGAAGAAGAATAAGCAGATGCAGCAACAGAAAAAGAGAAGAACAATTGAATTCAGAAGAAGACAATGCAGCAGCAAAAGTGAAGAAGAAAATGCAGCAGCAGTAGTAGTAGTAGCAGAAGAAGACAATAGCTACTTATGCTGCTGCTGCTGCTGCTGCTGCTGCTTCTTCTTCTCTGAGGCAGAAAATTAAATAATAAAAATTAGAAGAAGAAGAAGAAAAAAATGCAACAGCAGTAGCCAGCAGAATTTCAGCAAAAAAAAAGCATAGTTTGCAGTAATGGACGATAGTGATCCGATACGGTCGATACCGATACGGTTTGGCATGTCCCGATCTGATAGTGACCGATACATGATACGGACTGATATCGACATCGAGGGTCTCTTTCTCGGTCAATTCGGCAAAGAAAATTGAACGAAAAGACCAATAAGCAAGGGTGTAAGGTTGTAGAAGCATGTAAAAGAAAAAAACTTATCTATCGCGTATAAACCAATCGGCAAGGATGACTACTATTTCATTTAATTTCAAAACTACTAACCGACAACACTGTAAATACTCAAAATTATACCTAAATGCATAAAATATATTTTCTAAAATGTTAATAATTTATTAGTAATTATTTGCTTTCCGATACCAAAAGAATCTGATACTCCGATCCGAAACTGTTGATACCGTCGATCCCGATACTCATAGGAATGGTCCGATACTACGAACCTTGAGAATAAGGGCAGCAGAATTTCAAAAATTTCATCCAACACTGATATATCACAATTTCGGGTATAATTGGCTGATATCGTATCAGGCGATATTATCGGTTTTCGATCTATATATCGTCCTATATTTTCCAAAACGACCTAAGGCCGATATATGGCCTATATATATCACTTTGGTCTCAAAACTGTATGGCCTATATATATCACTTTGGTCTCAAAATGGCCGAAATATAGGCTGATAATGGAGATATCTCAAACACTAATAACAAATGATAACATTGAGATATTTTAGCTGGTTTCATTTGCCAATATTTGCAGCTGCCTAAATTATATCTAAATGCATAAAATATATTTTCTAAAATGTTAATAATTTATTAGTAATTATTTGCTTTCCGATACCAAAAGAATCTGATACTCCGATCCGAAACTGCTGATACCGCCGATCCCGATACTCATAGGAATGGTCCGATACTGCGAACCTTGAGAATAAGGGCAGCAAAATTTCAGAAATTCCATCCAACACTGATATATCACAATTTCGGGTATAATTGGCTGATATCGTATCGGGCGATGTTATCGATTTTCGATCTATATATCGTCCTATATTTTCCCAAACGACCTGAGGCCGATATATGGCCTATATATATCACTTTGGTCTCATAACGGCCGAAATATAGGCTGATATTACAGATATCTCAAACACTGATAACAAATGATAACATTGAGATATTTTAGCTGGTTTCATTTGCCAATATTTGCAGCTGCCTAAAAGTCTCATATAATGTACATGTTAATTCTATCGGGAGAAGGGAAGATCAAAGAAGACTTGATCCTGACATGTGACAACTTGAAGGCATTGTTATATCATAGATAGTTTCAATTGATAAATTGTCATGTATGATCCATATAAACGACCTCAATCTGACCAGGAAAAGCTTCAAGTTTAATTTGTAAATAGATGAAGCTTTATCACGAGTACTGGACATTGTTAACAGGTGGACGTTGTAGAAATCTAATTTCGGAAACTTAAAAGTAAAACATCATCTCATATTTCAGTTTATGCTTTGGGTTATTTCTTTGGCCAAATGTTGCTCATTTTCTTGAAGCAGATATTTGTAAGTGCCAGTGGTTGTCAGCTTGTCAATTGAGCATTTTTCCAAAAGCTAGACATGGTTTACATTAAATCTGTGTTTAGTTCAGATACTAACTTTTATGATCTTTTAGCTCCTTGTCATATCGTGAATTTATCAATGTTTTAAATCTCTCCTTAGTCACCTCTTGGCAGAGCAACAGAACTCGTCAAAGTACATTGACTTGGGAAGAGAAGGGTGTGCTAATTAAATATCTCAACATTACACAGTTATGTAGATGTATAAAGGAGAAATCTTTTTCTTAGGAAAACTGGCAAGCTTGTGATTTTGTCACCAGTAAGGAACAACATCCAAAAACACGTATTAATCTACCTCTCAAATTCTTTGGTTTGAGGTATGTGGATGGTTACTTTTTGCAATTTCTTAAGCATTATTTTATGCTTTATACTAACTGTTATCCAAATTTCTTAGCTGAAAATACTAGATTGTAAATTCTGGTACACCATTATATTACATTATGTTTTGTGGATCCTGTAAATTAGTAATTGCTCTTTGCGCTGCAAATTAGCTTAAAAAAGCATCGCACGAGAACAAATCTTTTGTGAATATCCTCTTTTTGATTTTCAAGAGAGGCCTCCTTAGTGACATTCTAAACAAATGATGAGCTTAATAAATTTGACAATTTTCTATTATATCATTTGGGAGACTGATTTGACACTGGTATAAAATGTTGTCACCTTAGATGAGACTGGTTCTGCACGACAAATAAAATCTTCGTGACAACCAGGAATAACTTGAGAGTGCAAAAACTACAAAAAGAAAATTATTTTGATGGATTAGTCAGCCCTGAGACTATACGGTACATGAGTCCTCTCATTAGAAATACAAGGAGTTTCCAAGGTAATCATCATAGTAGTAATCTAGGTACCAAGGAAGCAGGGTAGCACGGAAACTCCAAAATTGGTGCCATATCCATATTGCATTGTGTAAGACATGCGACAGAAAGTAACTCACACTCCAAAATACACTAGGACAGCAAAACTGGTGCCATGCCCCTATGGTCCAAATCATGGCGTGTTGAATTTGTGTCCGTGCAACATAGATAGTAATTTATCTTCTACTTGATTTGAAGCCAGAATTACCCAAATACCTAGAACAGAACCTGTCTTCCTTTCAAATGAGAGACGATGAACTTATGAACCAATTAACTTTAATCATTGAAGAAATACTTTCTGACATGGGCAGATTTCCTGCCTGATTCAGCTGACCCGCAGATAGTCCTACTCCGTCACTACTAAAGCCATCTGCTCAATGACTCTCGCTAACTGCCAAAGTGATTCCCCTGTTTTTGGAAGCCACCTCAAAGGAAATTGATTGTCATCATGAAGAAATCCTGGATACACTCGTTCAGACCTCCGGAACAGCATACCAACAGTAATTGGCCGAAGGGGGCCCTTCAGGAGGGCTAAGACCTAATATATCATGCCATTTCACTCAACTGGAACAATATCTATCCTAATGATGTCTTGAACAGTATCAAGAAGGGATTTAAAGCAGTTTGTAGCGCTGTGGTTGAATGCTGTATTTAATGAAGGATTTGATCTAGAAATTTGGAACCTTATGAGGGTGATAATGCAAAGACCTTGTGAATATTCATTTTAATTAGCATAAAGCATATGTGAAACACGAAATTCTAGTATCCAATCTCCACTTTAGGACTTTAGAAGCCACATACTTGATCATGAAGATCAGGGTGTAAAAAGTGCTGAAATCTAAAAAAATAATGCAAATTTGCAAGTGCTGAATTTCTTGAAAATTACAAATTGGCAGTAATATATGGTGATAGAGTTAGCTATACTTCATCAGTGGAGAGCTACTCCTTCCAGACTAAATGTTTGCAATGATTTTGCATTGTCCTCCAGCCACTCACTTTAGACTCAAACTGAACAAGTTAAACTGCAATTCATTACCAATACCATGTTAGTGGGTCTCCAACAAGCTAATAACCCTATCCAAAGCTTATTTCTTCTGCTTGTAAAATCCTTGTAATGAATCTTGTTACGTTACTTCGAATGGCCCGCCTCACTTGACTGAGCATAAGCGAATTCAAGGGATTTCCTTATAATAAGTGGCTGAGAGTAAGCAATCCATTTCCCTTCATTCAATAGATTTGTAGTTTAGTCATTGGGTCGGGAATCAGTAATTCTCTTCTTCTCTTTTGCATTTCTGATGAATCACCTGCTTTCTTCTTCGTGTCATCGAAAGCTGGTCAACACCAGCTGCCATTGTTGAGATAGGGGCTAGCCCCCTAATCATTGTTGCATAGTGAATTAGCTGAACTTTTGTTCTTGTGGGACAAAAACTTTTCATTTGAACTTATATATGATGTTTACCAATTAATTAATTCATATTCTTATTAGTTTCCCTCTTTCAACCATACTCATCATTGTTATGCCTGTCATAGACTATTTTATTCGCCATGCTAAGGTTCTGCATTGTAGACCAATATATCATCAATGGAACAATAGATTTAGGAGAAATGGTAATTGGTATCGGGGGAAATCATGATCTACAACCTTTATGTTTTAATGTTTGACAAAAATTAAATTAATAATCATTTGACGTCACCTTTCAGCCTATGATTCAACGTTCAATATGGGCTGTTGAGGTGGCAAGAACATCTTTAAAGTTGTAAATTATATCGACTGCTTTACTGTTTAAAACAGCATGCATGTTGTCAGTTTGATGTTCTTGCTGATGGAGTTAGGCCTTGTTTGGGATGGCTGCAGCTTTTCAAAAAGCAACAACAGAAGCAGCTTTTGACAACCTCTCACCTGCTTTCAAAAGCTGCCCAAAATTGAAGTGGTTTTCAATTTTTTTGATAAGTTGCTGTTATCAAACAGCTTTTGGAACTGCTTTTCAAGAAATAAGCAGAAACAGCCATGATAAGAAACCCCCAAACCCAGCCATAATGATATTGTTTTTTCTCAACAATCAATAAATGCTGTGTTCTAATCTATGGGGATGAGAAGACTGTTAAGGCCACCTAGGTTGCTATGTTCTAATCTATGGGGATGACAGACTGTTAAGGCCACCTAGGTTGCATTTACATTGATACTGATATTGGCATAGCCGCATATAGAGATGCAAGATACACCATTTCGTGAAAAGTTTCTTCATCAGGATTTAATCTGGACCACGGTTATACAGGTACATTTGTACCTAAGATCTAACTGACACATACTACATTTTTACATAAGATCATACTGATGTATATGTATATGGGTTTTTTACTTTTTAGATGGTAAATAGGTTCTAGACCTACTATAGTACATGAAATCCACTGTAAAGGATATTTTGCAGCTTATGTCTAAGTAATATTTGGCATGAATCTGTCTATATGTTCCAGCTATGTTTTGGGACCAGTTGCAACCTAGAAATAGCTTGACCGTGCTCGATATGTGTTGTCAGGCAAGTACCTTGTTTGCTGCTTGCCAGACCTAGATAAAGTCCTGTGAAGGCTTGTCTGCGCCCTAGAAGGTCACTTTGAGTTTTCCCAACAGACATCGAGGCATGATATTTATGTAACTGTTAGGTCTAATCAAACTTGAAATGTTGTTATTGGTGTGTTCAGTACAGTTGTGTAGAATATGAAGTGGCTGCTTACTTTGTTCATAGTTCACAAGGAAAATATTCGGATAACATCTCATATGAAGTTTTAGTTACTTATTTTTCTTGTATTAAAAACTTTGGGTCTCAACACCTCTCATATAGGACAAGTTTCTTGATCTATATTATTATACTGCTCTTCTACTAGCATGGTTAGTGTTGTGTTAATGATAATGAAAATGGCTATGGAGGGTTCTGTTTGAGAAAACTGTTCGAATACATTACATAACTATTAGTGGACGGGGACATGGATGCTATACTTTGGCACAGGATACATGGCGTTTGACAATGAAAATTTCCCTATTCTAGACACGATGACACGACTATATATTTTTATATGTGATTGAGTGTGGATATGAATTTACGAAGGATCTTAATAAATAGAAACTTGGGCAATGTATTGGAATATTATAGTATTTACTGAATAAAGATGGCACTTCCATTTTTAAAAAAACACTTTATGATTTAAAAAGGTGGATAAGTTCTGTTTTTTGATAGAAGTGTCACACACAAACAGACAGGTTTATGGTATCGGACGCGGATGGGCGTGACAAATTTTGGTAGGGAGAAGTGTTCTAGATATCTGACTTTTACTCATTTCTGTGACGCCATCAACCTGTGCCAATTTTTCAAGTTGGTGTTAGATTCCCGATCATGAAATTATTGACGAGAAGCTCCATTAGTAGTCTAGTCATGCACATTTTAAGCTCAAGAATTCAGTAGCATTTTCTGAAAATCTGGATGAGTAGGAAATAGTTTGATGAATAGCAGGAATGAACAGATATGAAAATAATCTGCAGAGAAATTGTTAAGCTACAGGCAACCAAAAAAATGTTTTCAGGAATGGAAATAAGTTGGTAGCTTGAGCCTGAAAAGTAGAACCATTTAGTTTGAAGGAACCTTAGGAGGCTCAATTTTTACTGCTCAGGCTTCAGAATGAATGCACAATTTGTGCATTGGTATCTTAAATAAATAGTTCACACGTCATACTTTGTTATAAATTTTCAGTGGCAGTATAGCGACATATGTTATTTTTCATGTTCTCGCATGCATCCTGTGATAAAGAACCTTTTTCTTATTGATGCTTACCTGTTTCAATTTTCTAGGATTTGAGATGCATACACTCTAGTAGAGAGATTGTGTGGGAGTGTGACGAGATTTCTAGAACATGGATACATCAGCCATTTATCCTTGGTCAGGTATATAGTATCTACATGAACCTAAAGGGGATCTAGTGTATATATGATATTACTCATAACTTTTATATTTGATAAAAGCAGTCCACATCTTTTTGCCAGATCAATTTGTGAAAGTTTGTGAGACCAAGTGTCATCTCCTGGGAATCGGATCTACTGTGCCTAAACACAAGAACTTAGTTCTGCCTTTATCATCTTGGAAAGACAATTGAGCTAAAATCATTATAATATACTGTATCTAAATGCTCCCATCTCAAGATAACCTTACCCAGTTCATATGCAGTCACCTTGAAATTTGCGATCCGTCTTTAGTCTAGTATTTCGTATGTTTTTGACATGTTACAGATATAGACGAAGATGATATAAAGTGAATCACAAGTTATAATTTTAGCTTAGACATGCATCATATGCTTGTCGAGGATCTATTCACTTAATGCATCATACCAAGTCCTGCCTATTTAATTAGACTTGAGGCACCATTGAATTTTGGGATCTATAGGCTTATTCTAGTCTAGTATTTCCTATGTTTTTTGACATGCTATGAATATATAAGGATAATGTTTTAACTATAGTGCATTACGATATTAGCTTGGATATGCATCACATTTGTAGTCACTTACTGAAGGCCAGTGTTGAATGAAAATTATGAAGAATTATTTATTTCAGCAAAATACATTACTTATCACCTAACCCTTAATCATTTCCTCAATCACCTGTCACTGCCTCTATGACAGGTGGGCCAAGTGCAGTGCATGCGGGACATGGTTTATGATGGCTCGTCCCGCTATAATAGAGACAGGCAGCTGATTGAGGAAACAAATCAAGTGACGGGCGAAAAAGAAAGAAAGAATATTTTGTCTTATTATATAGTATATTATACAACTTGGAATTTTTCCACAGATACTTAATTTTGAGGTGTTCCGACTCGGGTGTAGCTAGCATCTGTCACCTCTGTTAAGGCTGTGCCCCTCCCTTGAAGAAGAGACGGAGGTGCCAACTAGTTGATAGGATTTAGGTAATCTTTTGCATCCATTACATGTTTAACATTCAAGTTAAAAGAGCTAGCTTCTTTCATTAGATGATGATACTTATACACCAGTAACAATCCAATGACAGCTTCGATGATTTCTACGTATGCAACATGATATGGGTGGGCCAATTCCTGCATGGTTGGTTATTAACATTGGCACATAGTAATCGTCCAAAGCCGCCTGGTGATTTTTATTTTAGCTTCCGCCAGCCAGCTATGTATGGAATTAATTGATAGTAGTGTTTGCTTAATCTTTATTCAGTGTAGTTTAGGATATTCTTTATTGGTGTCGCTTCCATTTTTGCAATCAAACACACATTCTTCTGACCATTTGTACTGTTAGCGCCACAGACTAAAGAAACCTACTGTCCTTTTTTTTTTTTTTTTTCCATCTAGAATTTCCATTATAAATCTTAACCTTCATATAAGTGGCATAACACCCATCCTTCTCTCTGTACATGGTAAGAATGCATTCATTTAGGAGAACTTATATGCCAACAGGGGAGATGCTAACAACTTTCTTCCCCCTATTTCCGGTAGGGCAATAACTTCCTGCTTTGCCTGATGCAATTTTGCAGCTAGAATACTCGTTCTCAGAGAGGCTGAATATTCACTTGCGTGAGATTCGAAACGTGTCTCTGTCAGGTCTACTGCGTCCTCATCTGATGATCGCCAGCTCCGACATGGTGTTGTCAGGAACATCAACCTTTCCATGTATTCTGTTGATAAAAACTGTCTTCACTGATCTTCGGCCCGTCTTGGCACAGGCTTCGCTCCACGGACAATGGGACGAGCACCTAGCATGGACTCTATCTGAAGCAGGTTGACCGCTATGCGGCCTTTCGACTGAAAGCACTGGCCCATCTATTCCAGCGAGGTTCCCACTGGTGCGAGGAGCGGAACTCTGCAGAGTACAAGGAGAAGGCTGTTATTTTAGCTTAGTATTTGCCGGTAACTAACTGGCGATACAAACAGGACTGTATGTGTGCATTTACTACACTATATGACTGCAATATTCGTTGCAAGTGCTGAAGCAGTTCTAACTGTGCAGTGTAAAAAAGGAAGAAAGTTGCGATGAAACTATCAAATTCTGAAATATACCGTAAAGAAAGCTGCAGGCATGCTTTTTTCTTTTGGACTTGCCAGGAGCAACGGTGGAGAGGATTTGAACAACTTCACTCATGGTCGGCCGAGAATCTGGATCCCACTGCATCTCCTCCTCAGGGAAGTTTCCTTTCAGAAGCGGGTCAGGTAATTCCGTGACAACCAGCTTACTGTCACGCAATCGAGCTGTCGCCTAAATTTTTTCATCATAAGTGCTCAAATACTAGACAATGATTTAGTGCACTGCTGATGGAGTGAAGATATTTACGAAGGTTACCCATATGACGAGGCTTTCGTCGCTTCTATTTGGTGATTTATGGATAGGTTGCCGACCTGAAATCAATTCCAGAATGACGACACCGAAACTGAAAACATCAGATTTCAGCTCGGCCTTCCCGGCAATAGCATATTCAGGAGCAAAATATCCGAATGTCCCCAGCATTCTAGCTGGAGAACTGGAGCAACTGCCATGATCATCGTTCATCAAACGCTTGGCCATGCCAAGATCAGTAATCTGCATGACAAAAATTAGAAATGTTGGTGAACTTGATGTCTCTGCGCAAGAACGAACTAACTTTACCTTTGCTCTGAACTTGTCGTCTAGAAGAATGTTGGTGGACTTGATGTCTCTGTGCAAAATCCTCGGAGCGGCTGCTTCGTGCAGATACTCCAAGCCTCTTGCGGCTCCTGAAGCGATACCGACACGGGTCGCCCAATCCATGGGTTCTTTTTCTGGTGCTGCTGCGTCTAGGCGCTCTCTCACGTTGCCATTCGACATGAACTCGAATACTAGAAGCCTCCCGAATTGCTTTCGGTGGTACTCGGAGCAGTAGCCGAGCAAAGGAACCACATGGCAGTGCTTGACTCTTGATATGATTTCAATCTGTATATTAAAAAAGGTTCAGAATTACCAGCAGTACCCAGGCTATTGAAGTGAAGTGATATTTAGCTTACATTGCATGGACACAGATAAGCAAACGATGATACGAACACGATACCTATTTTCGTACAGTAATTGTGTTCAAAGCATATGGTCCGGTAAATTATAAACTGAGATCTAAAACGTGCAACGGAATGATATTTTCCAAATAAACTTCCTACCATTTGACGTTGCTATTGAGACTGGAGCTTAGTCTCTTTTAGTTGGGTTGATTAACAATTAATTTACATAATAATAATAATAAATCCTACCATTGGATTTTTATTTTTTTTTAATTTTTTTTATGTTCTTTTAATTTTTAATTTTGGTGACAAAATGTCCTATGGTAAGTCGTATCTTGTGTAAAAATGCACTATCCTTGAACGATTTTCTTGTAATGTAATTATATATATATATATATATATATATATATATATATATATATATATATCATCAAATGTGTGGGACTTGCACGTTTTTGTGTAAAAGAGTATAGTAAAATTTGAACATTCAACCTACTAAATCATTTTACTTCATTAGTAATAACCAGAAGTTCCACACATTTTGATATTATAATTACATTTACATATAGAAAAATTAAAAATATTTGTAAGAAAAACACCCAACGGTTGGACGTATTTCACACAAACGGCCCAATATACACCCAACCAATGAGGTTTTTATTTATTGGTGGTTTTGGTGTCAAAAGAAACACCTAACAAATGGACGTTTTGATTCTATTTTTGTAATTTGTAAAACTTTATACTGTATGCACAATTTCATTAAACTTTAATGTTGTGTATGAAAGTTTTCGACGGAACAATAACATACCAGATGTACAATTACAGGATGTAAAGCAGGTGGTATCCGTGACGTTGCCATAGGGTTGAGCAGTTCCGTCCGATGCACATGAACAGTTCCATCCTCCGTCATCTGCGGATCGATGCAATGAGTACTCACTCGATCATTGTCTTTAAATTCCATGCCATACTAAGTTATATATATATATATATATATATATATATATATATATATATATATTAAGAGGTAATTGTGTTAAAAACTCCTGGTCTGAAGGACTACAAACTCGGTCCGAAGGTCCACACCAACACCGCACTTAAACCGTACCTGCGCTGCACCCATCACAAACTCACCACTTAATTTTTCCAAAGAAATTAAATGACGTCCAGAAGGCTCGAACTCGCAACTTAACCATAGACTAGACATCATTTCTCTCTCTCTCTCTCTCTCTCTCTCTCTCTCTATATATATATATATATATATATATATATATATATATATATATTGTGTGTGTGTGTGATGTGCCACAGTAATATCAAGGGTGGATCAAGTGTTGCTCTCTTGGGTGTTCTCCAATAAGAATGGGAACCAACCCAACACTTTAACTCTATAAAAGTCTGTCCCAATAGTTCAATCGTCTACAAGGATGAGCAAAGGCACAACAATTGAAACACAAATATACAATTTCTAATATATTTGAATTTAATAAAAAAATTTTATAAAAAATTGATTCAAGCTTTCAATAATACAATTTATTCTAGTCCAGAATGAAAGTCCTTGTCATGAAATTGAACAAAATCAAAGTGACCCGCAAACGCACAATTTCACATCACAATACAATAGTCACAAAGACAACATTTTTGTGCTGTTGAAACCCAAATCAGAAAGAAAACCGTAGAATGATCCGATTCCAACTAAAAAAGAAAATCTCCGCTACTGGTATATAAGAAATACTACAACTTCTACAAACCTCTTCTACAAACCTCTTCCACCGATCCGAACACGAATGACCACAACTTCATACTAAATAGAAATGAATAACCGAGAGTACAACCTGAAGTCGGGAACTTGAAGACGAACCAATATGGCCTCTCAACAAATCCATGGACCCTCTCCCAGTTCGTTTTTTGTATTCTCGAAGTTGCACGGCTTTCTTATGTGAATTCTCACATCAACGTTCTCTCTCAATTAGGTTAGGGAATAACATATATCCTTTTCTAATTCCCGAATCGTTATATTATGCTCAAAACACTCATTCCGTATCTAATTTCTGCTCAGTCCACACGTACGGAGCAGTATACAAGTTCCTATACCGCTACAAATCCGTCTGCTCACATGAAAATCAAAATTGTACCGGATTGCGGAGCTGTATACCCAGTTGCTCTGATACTCCCCAAAATCAACATTTGTATGGCTCCGATATGTGTACCACTTTGTCACATTTGACTCCATAAAACTTCTTCGACACACGGATGTCACTCGTTTTTCTCCTGGGTGTCCAGCAAGGATGGAGCCACCGTAGGGCTAAGGTGGGCTCCAGCCTACCCCAAAAAAATTGTTTATGTTTTCATAGATTTATGTTTTTTGTTTTCATATGAGTTAGTTGATACTCTAGCCTTTTCCAGTTCGAATTTCTAGTTCTGTCCTTGGTGTCAATAGAAACTTGGTTTAATATTTGGCTTAATTTTATTGATGAGTGGGGCTACATATATATATGATAGGCTAATCCCTCTCTCTACTATTCTACTAGATGTGGGACTAAACACCCACTAATACTCTCAACACTCCCCCTCAAGATGGACGATAGATATCAATTATCCCCATCTTGTCACATAGTTTAGAAAGACTCGATGAATTAAGGCCCTTAGTGTTTGGTGATAAAACAAATAGGAGGTTTGTACGAAGCTCTTTTGGTTTTACAAACTCAGGCTATTAAACTCTCCTGGTATACAAAACACTATCAGAGGTATCATGAACATGATAGATTTTGGAAATTCACCTGGCGAGTCGCCATTTTGTTTGAGATAAAACAAATAGAGGGTTTGTACGAAACCTTTTTGTTTACAAACAAGAAAAGAAAAGAGTACAATTAATCCTATACGAGGATGTTAAGTACAATAAAAATAATTCTGGAGAAAAATTGCTATAGGAGTCTGATCTGCGGTCGATCACTTTGTCCCTTGGACCACACGATGATGAAGAAGTGCTGTAGAAGAAGAAGAAGCTTCAAAGGTTGCAGGTAGGATTGAATTCTCGTTGCCAAAGTAGACAACTAAAACCCTCTGTCTTTGCTCTCTGCTCCTCTTTCGATCTGCCCTGATCTTTATCTCTTCTCTCTTTTCTGATCTCTCTTCTTTGTCCACCCGTCGACCCCGATCTCCTGTGACCGGAGGTCTCTATTTATAGAGGTCAGTCACAGTAACTGTCCAGTCGGCGTAGAAGCCAAACTGTGAAGAGAGTTGCACTCTTTACGCGACGGTTATAATAACTGCTACCCACGTCTGAATGATCTCCTGAATCCGCGTATAACGCGTGTCCCATTATGAGGTAACGCGTATAACTGCTTCTCGAAGATCACGACATGCAAGCCATGTAGGTAACTGTCCCTCGCGTAAAGATGGTTGGCATAAAAGCCAAATAACTGTCTTGTTGGCGTAAAAGCCGAATAGCTGTCTTGTTGGCGTAAAAGCCAAATACCGTATAAAACTTGAGGCTGCATGAATAATAGATAACCAGCGTAAAAATAGCCAATTATCCTTCTTGACTGAGGTCTTGAGCGTATTCTGGGTCAAATAACCTTATCATGTACCTTTGCAAATATAGCCTGAGTTTGTGTATTTCGAGGAGATAGCATACGGCGTGCTTCTATAGTTGAAAATAGCCTGGTTGGCGTATTTCGAGGAGATAGTATACGGCGTGCTCCTATGGTTGAAAATAGCCTGGTTGGCGTAAAATGCCATGATGGTGATGTAAGCGTATTAGCCCTAGTTTTAGCTTTTCCAGTCATGACAAAATTATAAAGGATATAATCAAATCTCGTGCATTAAATGCAGAGATATGCCTCAATCTCGTGCATTAAATGCCGAGATATGCCTCAAGCTCTGCATGAGAAACAGCTTTTGATGTGGCGTCTGATTTCGTCTTATCTTGAGCGTAAAAGCTCATCTCTGCCTGTGTAAAATAGACAGCGTATTCCTTGAATGCGTAAAAATGACTTGTATCAAGGATATGTCACTAAACGACAGCCTGAGCCTCTGTGCAGAATCATCATTACGGTCGTCGTGCAGTACTTTTGTCAGGAGTCAAGTTCATTGTTCTGTCTGACAGATTCATTCGAGGAATACGAAGAGTTCCTCGTATGACTTTATGTTGCATTAAAAACAAACGTATTTTATGCCGGTGGGAGGTGTAGCAACCTTTTACGCCAAAACAGCCTTGAAGCACTGCTTTACGCGGGCAGCTCTGAAGTCATATTTTACGCCACCCAGTGTTGAAGCTCTGTTTTACGCGAATTTCATGTATGTTAGGGGTTTTACGCTTATAATTTCCCAGCGTATTTTTTATGCTTCTACAAGACCCCTTCAAAGTTTTTAAATTCCTTGTAATTTGAAATACTTTGAATGAAGCATGAAGTGGTCAAATTTGACTCATTCTTCGAGGCTGATTTTCCGGCGATATTTAAGAAGTTGTTGGGATTTGGTATGTTCTCCTCCGCCTATATAAAGGCAAACGAGTGAACATGTTTTTCCATGCTTCCTTCACCACAAAGATGGCCGTTGAGATTCATTGGGCTGCACTGAGGAAGAAGAAAATTATGCTCTTCCAGCATGTAAGGAGCCGTAAAAAGAGGCATCTTCGAGCAAATATCCTCTGCAACGATGGATCATGGAAGGATATCATAGCTTCCTTTGCTCGAGATAATCAGCAATTTTATATGACGATTCGTCCAGGAGAGAGGAAGGGTCTCATCGGACCATACAGCTTGCTAGTTATATTTTCCCCTATTATGAAGCTGGACCCGGGTGGGCAGCTTGGCCGTATCTTCCAGTATTGTGTTGGGTCTGAACCCCTAACACAAGTATGAGCATGGCCGCCAATGACACATGGAGGGGGGCTTGAATAATTTAAACAAGTCCAGTTCTGTATCCTCCCGCTATTCACCATTTTCTTGTTCATCGGTCGAAGAAGCCGATGAAGTGCCGCAGAAGAAGAACTGAAGATCTCCGTCAGATGAGAACCTAGCGTAATAGATTTCCATCATGATCTTGAGTGTTAATGAATAATCCTTTGTAAAAAGGATTTCCCTCATATGTAATCATGAAAAATGAAAAATCCTTTGTAAAATGGATTTCCATCATATGTAATCATGATTAATAAACTTGTCTTCTCTTACGCATTGCTGATTTGCCATATTTGCTGTGAGAAAGTCTGATAATGTGCAGCTTTAACACGTCTGAGTAATTTTTTACGCTGACTCTGATAAACGCTTATCCGGTCACGTCCTGACTTTTATGCGAAACGTAAGATGCGTGAAGAGCTCTTTAGCATTAAGTTGTCTTGGAGATCCAACTGTCATGCTATTTTTTGGACGAGAAGTCGCATAGAATTCTGAACTGTCACTTCTCTGAGACGAAGAATTTCTATTCAGAACATCATCTTCAAGAATGGCTTTCCAAAAATTCCTTAAAATAGGGCAAGAAATGTTCGCTGAACAGGCCATACTTGAACTTAGATGTAAAAGATTCTGGCTAGACTTTGAATGAACTTCCAATGGCCCAAGAAAAAGAGTCATCTTCAATGCTGACATCTGTGTGTTTCAGGCACTTGGAATATTTTGTAGCCAAAAATGAGCATTTTCTGCGTAAACCCTTGTAGTTTGGCCTTCTCGAGTACAAGACCCAAACTATCAAGATATACGCGTATCATGTCCTGCGCAATACGAAAAGTCATAGATTCGTAGCACATGTAGCTTCTGTAAAATCGTAGATTTGTACCTTCTGAGCGTAAAAGCTTCTGAACGTAAAATCATAGATCTGTAGCTTCTGAGCGTAAAACCGTAGATTTGTAGCTTCTGGGCGTAAAACCGTAGATTTGTAGCTTCTGAGCATAAAACCGTAGATTTGTAGCTCTGAGCGTAAAACCGTAGATTTGTAGCTGCTGAGCGTAAAATCTGGATCCGTTACGCAGCATGACTGTCCGTCTTCCTTTTCAAATGATAGGCTGACGTGGTCCCAAATCATAACTGATCAGATAAGATCGAATTCGGTTAAGGATTCGAAGAGTTTATCTGAACTCTATAAATAGCCCAAGGTCTTGAGAGAAAAACCCTTCATCTGTTTATGCAAAACCCTTTCTTTCTGAAAACTCTTCGTCTTCGTCTCTTTTCTGAGAACTCTGAGTTTCACCATGGTACCAAAACAGGCCTCCGTCTCAAAAGGGAAGAAAGCCGCTTCTTCATCTCGCTCCTCTGCTCAAGCACGAGCAACCCCTGCTTGGCCAAGAGAGCCTCATTCTGAACGAAGTGCTCCACCGTCGAGCTGTGCTCCGGGCATCACAAGTAAAGACTTCGAGAGGAATAAAGGACCTTCCGCACACGTTGTACGTGTATGCGCAATAATACGCCCATATTTCTAACGTGTCAGCGTAAAACTCCATATTTTTGCAGTCTGCCGTAAAAACTCAGACTGTCAAAATTTGGCGTATACTGCAAATTTTGAGTTTTACGCGCTGGATGTAAATTCCAGCGTAAAAATTCAAATTTTAGCAGTCTGGCGTAAAAACTCAGACTGTCAAGTTTTGGCGTATGCTGCAAGAGTGTAGCGTCTAGTATAAAACTGACTTATTTTTTTGCTTCTTGCAGTGGACCTACAGATCCCTCCTTTGGCTGAAGTGATGGGCTCTGCTGCTGGGATGCTGAATTCTAATTATCTGGAAGACTTGTCCCATGTGACATTTCCCATCTCTGAAAACGAGTATCCTCAAAAAAGGGGAACTCTGATCTCTGCCTAAGGAGAACGAATGTTGCTGAGTATGATCAGTGGGGAGCCCCTAACGTATATAGACGGCATTGAATATAAGAAACCAGGTTTCTTATTTGGGGATGTTATCGATAAACAATTCCAAACTAAGCCCAAGAAGGAAGATTGGGTATTTTCTGCTGAGGGCACGGTCATGTATCTGCCAAGGATGCCTAGAGATTACCCTATCTCAGCTTTCTTCCATGCCACCCATCGCAGATGGATGGTGTGGACTCTGACTCCCGATCTTCACGGCCAGCCGGGGAAGATCTTTTATAAGAAAGGATTGAACCGAGGGTCCTTTGTGAGCAGTCCTTCAGGCCCTGTCATGCCTTTCAGAGGATTATTACCGGACAGCGTCCCGAGTGAAGACACTTCACTGATCCAGCCGATTCAAATAGCGACTTTCTGTAATGACTTTATGGGGCAGGGAGGAGTATACCCCAAGGTTAAACCTCACACCAGTGCATGGCTTAGCCCCCAGAATCTTCGATGGGCCAGTTTAACTGCCTGGGCCCTGAAGCACTTCCAGACGGAGCTGGAAAGTATTGGTTTATTTACGGCTGTGAGTGCCACTAGTGTTGGGCTGTCTCTCAACCCCAACTTGTTCTTAGCTTTGATAGAGCGATATAATTCGCTCACTGGGACTTTCGCCACTCCGCTAGGTGAGTTGGGCTTAGCCCTTCATGAGATGGCAGATATTTCAAAGCTATCAATGGAAGACACTCCTTATGAAGAGTATGTTCCCACAAACAGGGAGCTGAGGGATACAAACCCTCGGGCAGTGGCAGTGTACCAGGAGCTGATGAGCCACTATCTTGCATGCACCACCTTCTACAAAGAGCCCTCTGATTTGGCTCATATCAACAAATGGGTATCCTACCTCTTCTTCCATCAGGCCAGAAATGCCAAGCAGGATAAGGTTGTAGATAGCAGAGATAAACCCTTGAACCTTCTGAGCATGCTTAGTGCCAACACAGTCGATGATCTCATTGAAGATGCGGGGGCTCAAGACTATGTTCTCAACGAAGAGATAGGGGGTTATCCTGCAGGAACCAAAGCCTACAGCTATATGAGGCATTGCCGAAAGCCTCTATCAAGAGAAGCTCAACTGCCTGGCTTCCTTTTTGTTTGGCTATGCCGATGGGTGGTTCCTGGTATCGCGTCTGCGGATCGCATTCATCGCAATACCTTATGGCCCGCAGTGCGTTTGGTGTTTGGAGCAAGATTAGGCCTGCTCCCTTCCATGGTGTGCAGGATTCAAGCTGGCCTGAGGGCCATTACTGAGGGACTGCTGGCTGATGATACACAGCGTGAAGGATTTCCCAGAGTGGAATTGCCATTCTTATATCTGATGGAATGGTTAATCCTTCACAACACCAAAGTGATGTCTCCCGGATCGGCCAGTGGTTCGGGCAATAACTTCCTGTTGAATTACAGAAATTCTTCTTGGAATATGACTAGCGTCATAGACTGTCGGGTAGCACTAAATTTTGCCCATAGTTGAAAGTTCTTCTGCATCGTCCCCCCTGTACATATCAATCAACAGGGGATGAAACTTCAGGATGCGGGTCAGGGAAAGACTATTCTTTCTCCTAAAGCCTTTTATTGGTTGGTCTGCATTAGACCTTCCCATCTGCTGTACAGAAGTGAGGACCACTGCTACTTGGAGCCTTATCTGCCCAGCCGATTTGCCAGGCAATTTGGGTACGACCAGTTGCACGTGGGGAATCCTATCACCAGCTTCAAGTTCAAAGATGGACTTATTGATGGAGATTCTTTGCCCGCGACTGCTGCCGCTACCACCGTTGCTGGTAGTGTATCGAGATCGCCTTCGAGGCCGAGCATAATAAGAATCAATATACCTTTATCCAGACAAATGGGGCTAGCCCTTTCTTCGTCTGTAAGTATCTCGAATGAGATTCCACCCGATGAACCTCGAGTGGATCTGGGTGACGACTGGGTTGACTACCCTCAAACGTCAGTTGGTGCACCCTCTTCTCCAGGTATGATAGCTTGTTTAGCATCATTAAGAAATGATTTAGCTATACAGGCTGCAGACGCAACATACATACCATCGGCCATGGGTAAATATTGTCTTCACGCTTTCTTTAGGAAAATTAACATCAAATTGATATTAACTTTCTCTTATTTTATTTTCAGGCGAAGACATCTCTGGGGAGGGAGGAGTTGACACAACTTCTGATTTTATTGCGGATCCAGCCAATGAAACGACGACACCTGACGTCGACGAAGTATATTTTGAAACTGCTAATATTTCATCCACAACATTCTCGGGTGTCATCCCGCCAGTGGCAGTTCAAATAACATCAAAGGAGGATGAACCTGCCATCTCGACCGTGCCTCCTTCGTCAAGCATGCCATCAACTCCAACCGTTATTGGTATTTCTTCTTTTGTCGCGCCATCTGTTGAAGCGACGACTGTGGCAACATCCTCTACAGTCCTTCCGGATAGGAGGCTCACCGATATTGTGGCCACTCCTAGCGTCCATTCGAGCTTTGCTATGCTAGTGGATCAATACACTAGCATATTCTACCTTACTTTAAAAGAATTGATATTGATGGTGCTGGAGAAGAACCTAGGTTTTGATGCTCTGAAGATGTCCTCCAATCTCACTATAGCGCAGATTAGAAATTTCAATGACGCTGAAAGAGCTGATGCGCTAGAGTAAATAGTTAATGGTTTAGAGCAACCCATTAACGAATATTTGTAACTATCCCGAGGCAATATCGATGACTTGGTTCAAGCTGAGTATGACTCCCTAACTGCGGAACTTGCTAAGCAGATTGAATCTTTGAACAAATCCATCCAGGAACAACAACAAGAGATGGAGAAAGAGCAGGCAGTATTGGTGGAGAGTATTCCTCAGCTGGCCAAGTGCTACACTGAATATGAGGGATATAAAGTGAGAGTTCAAGCATTGGAAGCTGAACTTGCCCAGACAAGGGAGAGGCTTCTCAAGGCATCGGCAGTTCGTGATGTATTTGGGGGCCAAGTGAAGACAGCTCAGCAGAACTTGGCTCAAGAGGGTGTCATCCACGCAAGTTTTGTTAATTCTCTGTCCGAACTATCTTTCTTAAGTGATGACGAAGCAAGGCTGGAGCGGGCTCGTACTAACATCTTGAACTCCAGGAATGAGAGGATGACTGCTTTGGCGCAACAGATCCGTGATTTAATGGCTCCTCCCCAATGATGTACCTTTTTATTCCTCCTGTAATTTCTCAGAGATAATAAAGATACATTTTTTGACTTTGTGGACCCATCACTTTAGAATATAAATGATAGGCTAAGATGAAAGTGATATCAGAGGTATCATTAACATGACATACTTTCGTTAAGGTTTTGCTGAATGTAAATTTATTCAGAGGTAATATGAACCTGATAGAATATAATCCAACTAAATTTGTATAACAAACACTATCAGAGGTAATATGAACATGATAGGTTTACAAATTAGTTAAGCATATCCATTAAGAGGTCATATGAATCTGATAGAATATGATCCAGGTAACCTTTGTGCGTGGTATCGTCAGAATAAAATCTTCATCAAACTCCGTTAAGCAAAGGAGATCAAGTGTAGTACTTCTTCAGGAATTTGCTGTTGATAGGAGCCATTGCCAAATTTTTATTAGGCTTGGCTAATCTGTAAGCGCCATTTGCAATCATATAAGGGTCCTCCATTTCTTTATGATTGTTTGTGCGAACTTTGGACATCGTACCAAAGGTAATATGGACGTAGTACGATACCGTATTTGTTAAGGATATCCCGCTGGGGGATCTTTGGTGGACCTATTATTTGTTGTGCACGTTGAGTGCAAATAATAAGTTCGAAACAAGCCCAATCAGGTGATATGTTTTGTGGCTGGCGAAGACATCCTGCTGGGGATTTTATTGTGGACCCATTACTTCTTGTGCACGAGAGTGTAAGTAATAGGTTTGAGATGAGTCCTGCCAGAGGTAATATAGCCGCAGTAAAATGTGACTCTGTGGAGATAGTGGAGAGACATAGTCCAGAGGTAATATGAACATGAACTGACTTTTTTACCACTGGAGAAAATGAGGATAGTTCAGAGGTAATATGGACATGAACAATTTGTTTC
Organism: Iris macrosiphon; assembly: GCA_036927795.1. Lineage (NCBI taxonomy): Eukaryota > Viridiplantae > Streptophyta > Magnoliopsida > Asparagales > Iridaceae > Iris > Iris macrosiphon. The sequence continues at coordinate 65,829,388 of JAYESA010000009.1, read as the reverse complement.
CATTGCGGGCATCCACAGGATTTTTTTTGTGGACCCATTACTTCTTGTGCACGAGAGTGCAAGTAATAAGTTTAAGACAAGCCCTGCCAGAGGTAATATAGACGTGGCAGTTTTTGTAGACCTAACACCACTGGCGTACTTAGAGTTAAGTACAGGTGCTAAGTTGAGATGACAACCGATATCAGAGGTAATATGGACATGAACATCGATAGCCAAAACTCGGAGGGTTTGTTCAGAGGTAATATGAACATGACAAACTCAGCCCGAGAGAAATATTATGACAGCAGTTCAGAGGTAATATGAACATGAACTAGTGTCTGAAAAACTCATTGAGGAGTGATTCATTGAGTGTGGTCTATCCCAACATGAAGATAGACCAAAGGATTATTCTGCTGGGAAAATTGATGGGACGATAGCTCAGAGGTAATATGAACATGGCTAGCATCTAATGAGACTGGTTTGAATAGTCATTGCGGGAGTGTGCAAGTAGACCTAATGATTGCTCCGCTGGAAAGAATTTTGAGGATCCATCATCCATTGTGTATCCGGAATTTTTGATACGGATGATGGCTCTTTACAAGAATTTGTAGTGAAGGAGAATTATTGCACATAGGCGCTTGCTGGGGATGCCAAATTGCTGATCATATCTATCCAGAGGTCATATGAACATGATAGAATATGATTCTCGGTCTTCGACGATCGAGAAAATATTGCTCATAGGCACTTGCTGGGGATGAAGAACCAAGAATTGATTTGTTCATCTGGATTGTGGACTTATTATCCATGGCGTACTTTAAGTACAGATAATAAGCTGAAACGACTAGCACTATCAGGGTTATACGAACGTGATAGTAGGAAGTCGAAGAGAAGAACTTCACTCAGAGGTAATGTGGACATGAAAAAGTTCTGAAAATATCTTTCTCAGAGGTATGGTGGACGTGGTAAGATATAGTGGGGATAAAGAAAAATAGGGCAGAGGAAATATGGGAATGACCATTTTTCTGGTGATAGATTTACTCTGCTGGAGAAAGTGGAGAGACGTAGTTCAGAGGTAATATGGACGTGAACTGATCGATAACAACAACTTGGAAGGTTTACTCAGAGGTCACTTGGACATGGCAAACTCAGCTGGGGGAAAAATAGTTTGGACGTGAACTCATGTCCGAAAAATTCACTGGGGAGTAATTTTCTGAGTGGGGATAGTCCTGAAGGTTGCTCATCTGGGGAGACAATGTCTTCTTGTTATAAACGCAAAGTGATGACTTTGGCGTCAATCAACTCCTGGATTTTCCTTTTCAGTACATAGCATGCCTTCGTGGGATGATGAATGTACCGATGAAAGAGACAATAATCTGGGTCATCGACCTTGCCGGCCCTCTAAGGATATCTGATGTTGGGTAGCCGAAGCTTATTTTTCTTCATCAATATATTGAAGATTTCAATGAGGTCATCTGCATTGAAGGAGAAAGTCATAGTTGTACTTTCGAGCTTCCGATACCTGAGTCGTACGGTCTTCAGGGAAGATGGTCATAGTTGCATTATCTTCGGACTCAGAGGGAATTCTACCCCCAGCTTTGGATGCTGCTCTATTTTGTCGAGGGAGACCACCCCCAGACATGTCGTTGTCTGGTTCTTCTTCTTCTTTTTGTTTGTCTTTGTCCACAGAAGTTGATTTAGAAGGACCTGCCTCTGGTATTACAGGATCAGACTCTAGAGCTTTGGAGTTTGCAAGAGATACAGTAAACCCTAACCCAAAACGAGTTCGTTGACAGTAAGGATCACCATGCAACGGTATCCGTCTGCCTTTTCCATAATTGAGGTCTTGCTTCAACTTCAAATTATAACCCATGTTTTGTATAATCTTTAAAGCTTGTGGGCTATATCTGTGGATTTGTATTCTCCCAACATCAGACTCGTGCGATTCTTCTTGTACAATCGGTCTATTCCGTATTCGACCGAAGATTATTTGATGCTGATGGTTGCAAGTCGGTGGAACAATAAAGACAGATTCTTCATGTGGCCCATATGTCATGACGACGTTAGGTGTTGACGCTACTTCCCACATGATCTCCCCACGCTTGGTAGTTAGGGGAACTAAATCCTGGTTTTGACCCCTGTCTTTGCGTTTCTGGATCAAAAAATCACGCAAATCAGGAAGATTAGCAGAAGAAGAAGAAGACTTATTTTGCCTTTTTACATCAGCGTGCTTGTGGAGATTAGGAACCATAACCCTTTCTCGGCCATAGAAATACAGCAGTCCACCTATATGAGTGGCATATAATCCATCATCCTACTGAGGAGCGTATCTTCCCGTGAAACGAGCCTCCCTTATGCAAACAGACCTATCCTGGCATAATTTGGATTTTGGCACAGATTCTCGTGAAATAGGGAAAGTTCGCGTAATCTGTAGAGTGGACAACTTCTTCTCTTGTGGGCGTACAAGCCTAGCGGTTGGGAGATCCGCCACTCATTTTTCCTTGATGTGATTCGAGGGTCCATCTGCCTCATCATAGAAAGGAGATATATTTTTACGCGCAAGGCGCGTTTGAAATTTTCCAGTTGGCGCTAAGGCCTTGTCAGAAATTTTGTCTGCCACGTCACAGACGGAAGATGAAGTTTTACACGCAGGGCGCGTTCTAGACTTATGGATTGGCACTAGGGCATTGCCAGAAGCTTTGTCTGCCACGTCATAGATGGAAGACGGATTTTTACGCGCAGAGCGCGTTCTAGACTTCTGGATTGGCACTGGGGCATTGCCAGAAGCTTTGTCTGCCACGTCACAGACGGGAGACGAGTTTTTACGCACAGGGAGTGTAGGCGCAACTTTGTTGATCATAGAGTGAGAGCTTGCAAGAAGGGCAGAGGACGTCTTAGATATCCATACTTTACGCAGCTTCATGTTGTTCTGGACAGAGGAGGAGGGAGAGCTACCCCCCACATGAAGCATATCTTCATAGGCAGATTGGTCGAACTGGACGACCAAAGTCTTCTTCTTTGATCCGATGGATACAACATCGTGTTGAGCAATTGCTTTCTCGTCAGAGGAGAAAGTATTCCCCAACAGAGTTGCCATATTTGTTTGGTGATAAAACAAATAGGGGGTTTGTACGAAGCTCTTTTGGTTTTACAAACTCAGGCTATTAAACTCTCCTGGTATACAAAACACTATCAGAGGTATCATGATCATGATAGGTTTTGGAAATTCACCTGGCGAGTCGCCATTTTATTTGAGATAAAACAAATAGAGGGTTTGTACGAAACCTTTTTGTTTACAAACAAGAAAAAAAATAGTACAATTAATCCTATATGAGGATGTTAAGTACAATAAAAATAATTCTGGGGAAAAATTACTATAGGAGTCTGATCTGCGGTCGATCACTTTGTCCCTTGGACCACACGATGATGAAGAAGTATTGTAGAAGAAGAAGAAGCTTCAAAGGTTGCAGGTAGGATTGAATTCTCGTTGCCAAAGTAGACAACTAAAACCCTCTGTCTTTGCTCTCTGCTCCTCTTTCGATCTGCCCTGATCTTTCTCTCTTCTCTCTTTTCTGATCTCTCTTCTTTGTCCACCTCTCGACCCCGATCTCCTATGACCGGAGGTCTCTATTTATAGGGCTCAGTCACAGTAACTGTCCAGTCGACGTAGAAGCGAAACTGTGAAGAGAGTTGCACTCTTTACGCGGCGGTTATAATAACTTCTACCCACGTCTGAATGATCTTCTGAATCCGCGTATAACGCGTGTCCCATTATGAGGTAACGCGTATAACTGCTTCTCGAAGATCATGACATGCAAGCCACGTAGGTAACTGCCCCTCGCGTAAAGATGGTTGGCATAAAAGCCAAATACTGTCTTGTTGGCGTAAAAGCCGAATAGCTGTCTTGTTGGCGTAAAAGCCAAATACCGTGTAAAACTTGAGGCTGCATGAATAATAGATAACCAGCATAAAAATAGCCAATTATCCTTCTTGACTGAGGTCTTGAGCGTATTCTGGGTCAAATAACCTTATCACGTACCTTTGCAAATATAGCCTGAGTTGGCGTATTTCGAGGAGATAGCATACGGCGTGCTCCTATAGTTGAAAATAGCCTGGTTGGCATATTTCGAGGAGATAGCATACGACGTGCTCCTATGGTTGAAAATAGCCTGGTTGGCATAAAATGCCAGGATGGTGATGTAAGCGTATTAGCCTAGTTTTAGCTCTTCCAGTCATGACAAAATTATAAAGGATAGAATCAAATCTCGTGCATTAAATGCAGAGATATGCCTCAATCTCGTGCATTAAATGCCGAGATATGCCTCGAGCTATGCATGAGAAACAGCTTTTGACGTGGCGTCTGATTTTGTCTTATCTTGAGCGTAAAAGCTCATCTCTGCCTGTGTAATAGATAGCGTATTCCTTGAATGCGTAAAAATGACTTGTATCTAGGATATGTCACTAAACGACAGCCTGGGCCTCTGTGCAGAATTATTATTACGGCCGTCCTCTCGGTCGTCGTGCAGTACTTTTGTCAGGAGCAGGTTCACTGTTCTGTCTGACAGATTCATTCGAGGAATACGAAGAGTTCCTCGTATGAATTTATGTTGCATTAAAAAAACGTATTTTACGCCGGTGGGAGGTGTAGCAACCTTTTACGCCAAAACAGCCATGAAGCGCTGCTTTACGCGGGCAGCTCTGAAGTCATATTTTACGCCATCCAGCGTTGAAGCTCTGTTTTACGCGGGCTTCATGTATTTTAGGGGTTTTACGCGTATAATTTCCTAGCGTATTTTTCATGCTTCTACACTTAGTCAGACAATATGCAACTTGTTCTTCTGAGTGAACATGATCGAGTTTTAATATTCCTTTTTCTAGCTTCTCTTTGATGAAGAACCGATCGATCTCGATGTGCTTAGTTCTGTCATGCTGGATTGGATTGTTAGCTATACTTATTACAGCTTGACTATCACTTAGAAGACGCAACGGTGTTCCCTGGTCTAGCTTTAACTCCGTTAACAGTGCTCTTACCCACAACAACTCTAACACTCCCAGAGTCATAGCTCTATACTCTGTTTCAGCAGTCGATTGTGCTACCATAAACTATTTTTTACTTTTCCACGAGATTAGGTTACCCTGCACAAAGATACAGTACCCAGAGGTAGGCCTTCTGTCGTCTATGCAGCTTGTCCAATCTGTATTGCAGTACCTCTCAACACCCAGGTATCCATTTTTCTTGAACCATAGCCCTCTTCCATGAGTCCCCTTCAGATATCTCAGGATATGGAAAACTACATCCATGTGACCCTTCCTTAGATCATGCATGTAGCGACTCACTACACTCACAACAAATAAGATATCGGGGCGAGTGTGACCTAGATAAATTAATCTGCCTACAAGTCTCTGATATCTCTCACGATCAACAGGCTCTCATACCTTTGTATCCAACTTATCTTTCTGATCGATTGGAGTGACTGTCGATCGACATCCCAGTATACCAGTCTCTTTGAGCAGGTCTAGTACATAGTTTCTCTGAGAGAGGACGATCCCATCTCTTCCTTAAGCCACCTCGATCCCGAAAAAATACTTCATCATTCCCAAGTCCTTCACTTCGAACTCCTTGGAGAGTTTTGACTTCAGTTGGGTGATCTCCTCCTCATTATCACCTGTGATCACTATATCATCCACATACACTGTAAGTATGGTGATATGGTCTCTTGCATGCTGGAAGAAAACTATGTGATCTGTATTGGTCTGGCGGTACCCCATGCCTATGACAGCATTCTTGAATCTATCAAATTAGGCTCGAGGGGATTGCTTGAGCCCATACAATAATTTCTTTAGCTTGCACACCTTTTTCGTTGACTACTTCGTGCAAAACCTCAGGGGGTCTCCATATATACTTCCTCTTGTAGGTTCCCATGAAGAAAATTATTCGTCACATCCAATTGATACAGCTGCTACCTATGGTTTGCTGCAAGGGAGATCAGGGTTCTCACAGTGCTCATCTTTGCAACTGGAGCAAATGTCTCATCATAGTCGATGCCATAGGATTGAGTGAATTCCTTTGCAACCAACATTGCCTTGTACCACTCCACATTTCCTTCTGGCATCTCCTTTACTATGAAGACCCATTTGCATCCAACTGCTCTCTTTCCTTTAGGCAACGGAATAAGCTCCCATGTCCCATTTCTTTCGAGTGTCCCAAGTTCTTCCAACATTGCAGCTCTCCACCTTGGATCTTCTTTCGCTTCCTGCCAACACTTAGGCAAAGAGGTGGTGTCTAACAATGCAATAAATGCTCGATAGGTAGGAAATATGTTAAAGTAGAATAAGAAATTGGCAATGTTATATTCATAACCATAACAATTAGGAACTTTTTTTGCATTACTGCGAGAAGATCTCCTTAAGAAAATATGAGAAAGTGGTGAAAAGATCATAACATCCGAATCAGAGGGATCCGTATCTGAATCAGAGAAATTCGGTGCGGGAGGTCCATCTTCAAGAGTTGGGGCAGGGTTAAGCGAGGGACATGGCACAGTAGGGGCAATATGTCACGCTTCGATCTCCAGCAGGTAATCAACCGTCCCCAGTTGGCACGAATCTCCGTGCCAGCGCTCATGCGGAACGTTCGTTTCCATCTGGGTGTAATACCGCACGAGCTTAAGCCGTGCCCGTGTAAGACCATGATCCGAACAGGAGATAAGATGACTAAGCCACAGAGTCTCACAGATAGTCCGAGTGTAGCGGAATAAGAAACGCACAAGCGATTGGTAACAAGTTCACCGAGTCATCAATAGCAGCAGCATTGAATAACACAAGTATAGAAGTAAAACTAACTCTTTATTGATATTGAATAAATGTTACAGGCGGCGCTAGGCCGAGATTAAAAGTCGCTCAAGCCTCTCTCTCTCTCTGAAACGATAAAAGCGTGCCAAGTGGCTACATTTGTGGAATGATACATAGGTGATATTCCAACATTATGTCTTTTATATATGCTTCAGTTCCGGATGCAACGTTCTAAGGCTTCAGAGTGAACTCTATGCCTTAGCACGCACGAAGGAGGGTTCTGCACTGAACGAAAGGAGGGTTCTGCACCGAACAAGGTTCTCCCACACCCTGCAAGCAATCTGGTGGGTTATCAGTACATGAATGCACTGGTGGGGAGGCTTCTCGTCCGTTCGACAAATCCAAACACGTTATATAGGTTTCGTGCACCATCTATTAAGTTATCTTTCTAGTCTTGCTATAGGATTAGTTTTATGCAATAATAAAAAGCCTACTCGTGTGGTAGTGCGTCGTGCGATATAAGAGAAACACGGCGAGACTTACCAACTTATCATTCGTCCTTCTCTGTCCAAGGCAAACCAACTTAAATCAAGCACGGGCATATATAATAAAATCCAGGGGCAATAGCATATGCAAACACAAGTGTCGTGAACGAGATTATGTTTCGGGTGCATGAGTTACATGGGTTACTCAAGTGTGTTGCATTGGATGATCAAGTATCCAATTATGCATAAGTGTGTCATACACATAATCGTTCAGGTGTTTCAGTTTACAAGATGCGATACAATGACTCGCACGCGGATTGCCGCTAAGCGAGGATGACTTATCTATATGAACAGGAGGATCGCTAGCGCTACAAGCCATTTGGACGAGTATCTTGACGGAGATGGGTATAACGCTAAAAACTTGAGCCACACACCATCCCGTCATAACAGGAGAGACCCGAACTCTTCCGACGGTGATGGTATAGTGCTAAAAACTTGAGGCACAGACACTATCCCGTCGAAGCTCGAGTAGTCCCTATATAATTTTTCCAGGCCGGCACAATCCCGGTGCCCCGGTGATCGTCCGAAAAATCTATGATACCTCGTGAACGAGTTGTCAGCGACCATACAAGTCTTGGGTTTCAGATTCACGAATTTTATGACATGACATGTTAATTCTCGATTCACTTAGCCATTGGATGATGCGTAGTCTCTAGGGTGGAGATGGGTGTAGCAATAAGGGCACATACACCATCTCGCCCGCTCTACCAAGGATCTGAATACCTGAATGAGTCTTGCTCCATGAGATGTGATTTTTGCTTTACTTGACATGATGCAATCTCCTGGTTCACAAATTACCTTGGCGACCTACTGGTCCCGTATACTTTCAGGTTTATACTTGCACGGAATGACTATTATATAGTCGTCCGGTGAATTGGATGGATGCAAGGCAAGATAGTATTTACTTGATTGTGGCATGCAATTATGTGACAAGTATTAAAATGAAGCAACGAGTACAAGTTAGCATCTAAGCAGGCAATCATGCATTTATAAGAAAACATAAGCATTTACGTTTGGCATGGGTCTAAGGGTGTAAAGCGAGGAGTGAAATCGTAAAAGGTCATATCGAGCGACATAATCTATAGGCATGCAGTGTAAACGAGTGAACAGTGCACTACGGAGAGTATATAATGATCTATTCGAGGCATAGCGGGGTATACTTGCATGAAGCGAATGTAGCATGCGAGGGCCATTTATAAGCAAAGTTTCATTTTCATGTTCTAACACAAGCAATACAAGTTGGGATTATTCCCTTAGCTAGGTGCGTTGTATTCTTTATTAGCATGCAGGGGGTGATTCACCTAGCGACTAGTATGTATGGTCCATATTTTAAGTATGCTAGCTAAAAAAAGATAAGTTTATCGTAGTCACCCACCTTAGCGATGATTCGCCTAGGTCGAGCGATACTCCGAGCGAGACTTTGAAAGTCTAAGTCTGAACTCCTGAAGGGCCAATTCTGAAAATCTTTTGCCTCAAACGAGTCTTTTCGCTGAGCAAAGCGGGTCGGATCATTGTACTTGCGCCGTTTGAATCGGCTGTCCTCTTGAACGGAATGGGTCGTTACATTATACGCCACTCAAAAAAAGTCTCGTCCTCGAGACTTCCTGAGCGCGAGCCGTTTTATCGCATTATCGAATCTATCTCAAGCATAGCAATTGATACCACTAGATCCGTTCGAACACAATTTCCTACTCGTTACTTATACGTGTCGCATGTATGCTGGGTCGATCTCATTGAACGACTCTATCATTCAATCCACGGTCTGACTCGGTATCTACTGCGCCTTAGCGCGGAACATATTACTTAACGCGGGGTCCGTTATGATCCATCTTGAATAACAATCTAAGGCTGAGACAAATTTATACAAGTCGTTATACTTGTTCAATGCGAATCTAACATATTCACTTGCACTAGCATTCGAGATCAGCATATCGCGAGTCTGAATTGTTCACATATTCAAGGCGTCCCTCAAACATATGCATGTCAACCAACTTAGTGATAGAGAAGTCTTTGCACTCGAGTTTCACATATCATTGAGTCTTGGATCGTGTATATGTTCAAGGCGTCCCTCAAACATATGCATTCAACCAAACTTAGCGATAGTGAAATCGGATAAGCTACTTGCGAAAATCTCAAGGGTTCTCGTCTTATTATGATACTTCCGACAGGGTCAACCAAAATCCAAGTTATTTTTATTCTACTCAATTCAAGCATTGCACTACCGTTAAGTACGATCTATCCGATCAATCGGCTAACATCCATCCGTTCAGGTCAAATATAGCACACACTTACCGTTCCCAGTCTAACTCTAAGTCTTGCTGCCCCAGTTCTATGGCTTGTTCAAGCAATATGCTAAAGTCGGTCACACAGGTTCTTTCACTCAGCAAAGGGTCGTCTGCCTAATTACTAGATCAGCTCACAAGGTCATAGGTACAAGTTCAAGAACACGATTCATTGTACAAATTTGTCGCACGATGCTCGCCCCAATTTTTAAGGTCAAACCATTTTTCGTTAGCAAAGGACATTCTACCCAAGTTCGTTTTACTCATATTTTTAAATATCGAGTACAGATCATCCTACACACATTAACACATTTGCTTGTACAGGGTTCGAGTCCGTTTAGTAAAATCTATGATATATCCAAGTTGTAGGACAAGCCTAGCAATTCGCATAGTCTATCTCCTTAAACATATTTGATAGAATCTATATATCCATTCCAAGTCTAGACCACCAAGCCATTATTCAGTTCTAAACCTTTGATTATAACTCCAAGTCGTCCAACAAGATTTATGTATTCGTTCACGAAACCATCAAGCGTGTCTTATTCCAAGTTCTAGGCTAACTTATCCCTGAATACTTTTGATCACTTGCATTTCCAATTCGTCTTATTGTGTCGAACCAAAAGTCAAGACGATCCATAAGTTGTCACGCTCCGGTCTCCCATAAGTTCGATCATCCTCGTTGGACGTGAAATTACCATGTCAACGCTCCCGCTGGATAAACGTCCTAATCTGGGCGTGACGCATGTACGAGCATAGAGTTACGCTCGCACAAGATAAGAACGTCGAACATTATGGTTATCATCGAAACGATCGAGACACCTTATCATTTTACTTTGTTCCATCCAAGTTATATGTAAAATCCACCAAGTCATGATCGTTCATGCAGTGATTATAATTCGTCTAGCAAAATCATCCAACTTTAATGTTACCGTTTGATAAATCTATAGTATACTTCTGGCATTCCTCAAACAACTAAGTTTTAAATATTCAAGCCAAGGTCTATCCACTTTTGATATGTTATATTCATCAAGTTCGTTTGGAATAATCACCGAACATGTTCCCATGAGTTCGATCATCCCCGCCGTACATGAAATTATCACGACGACGCTCCCGCAGGATAATCATTCTCGTTGGGACTGATTTCGAAGATTATCTTTTTGAACTAGATTCAAGATCATTCTTCCAAACTTCAGGTCAAATTCATTATCGCTTACCTCTTTCATTGAACCACGATATTCCTTTCTCAGGCCAACTTCTATTCGAGCGATATCCTATTCAAGTTTTAATCTGTTTGATTCAATCTGAAATAGCACGCACGATTCTCCATGTTTCCAACAAGTTTCCTTAACCAAGATATCGATTTCCATTTTCTTGAATCCTTATTCGATATAAGCCTTATCACTTGTTAGACATTCTCAAATTCGTTCCAACCAACTATCACATGAGACCTATGAATATGTTTGGATATTTCTAAAATGATCCATACACCACTCAGAAATTGATTCAACCAATCAAATCCTCAATCATGTTCGTATCACTCACTAGCATATTCGTCAAGTCGTTTCTTAGAATTCATGTACGATACCTAAGCATCGCCTGATAAATTTTAGTCTCATATATATATATATATATATATATATATATATATATATATATATATATTTCTGTTGATAGTCATCCAAGTAAACCATATTCGATTTGTATCTGCCGACACGAAATACCGTTCGAACTATTTTCCAAAATTTTAAGCACGATTCTCTATGTTCGCTTTAGTGATAAACTAATAATATTTCTATCGATTGTTATTCTAAGTCTGACTTGTCTTATTCCTGAACGATATCCCAATCTCGTTTGCTAATCTGCTTGCACCAAAAGGGTCTTGGCGTATGATACTCAACACAGCTTAGCCGAATGGCTGTATGCATAGCTAAACGTTCGAACGATATTCTATTTCGTACATTAACCAGTTGGGTAATCATGTATTGGTATTCGGGTTCATACATAACATGCAAATTCCAGTACGAGTCTATTCCCACAAAGCCTAACACAGATCGTCACAAAGGCCTTCGTATCATAATTTTGTACAAACAATCATATTATTTACATGCACTTTTAAAATTATTTAGATTCATTGTATGAAATATCCCATCTGGTCAACGAGAGAGAGTGTATGCACATAACTCACGAACGAGCTTTCAAAACTGAGAAAATCGATATAAAGTCCAAAGGAGTAAAGCCATACTCTGATACCAATATGTCATATCCTGATCTCCCGCAGGTAATCGGCCGTCCCCGCTAGGCACGAATCACCGTGTCAGCGCTCCAGTGGGACGATCGTTCCCATCTAGGCATGATGCCACACGAACGTAAGCTGCGCCCGTACAAGGCCATGATCCGAACAGGCGGTAAAATAAATAAGCCACAGAGACGCAAAGATAGTCTGAGTGTAGCGAAAAAAGAAACGCACAGGCAATTGATAACAAGTTCACAGAGTCGTCAATAGCGAAAGCATTAAATAACACAAGTATAGAAGTAAAACCAGCTCTTTATTGATATTGAATAAATGTTACAAGCGGCGCTAGGTCGAGATTACAAGTCACTTAAGCCTCTCTCTCTCTCTCTGAAATGATAAAAGCGTGCCAAGTGGCTACATTTGTGGAACGATAAATAGGCGATGTTGTCACGCCCCAGTCCCAAAATACGTAGGACCAGGAATACGTGACACGCCAGCTACGCATTCGACCAGACTCAGGTCTGACTCGAATACGTATAAGCTGTAAAATAAAGGCACAATCTAGATATCCCATAAATGTAAACCTCTATGTCTCAATCCACATTGTACATCAGTATACAAGAAAGAGCTATATGTGCTAAGGTCGGCCGCCCAATAACACACTAACTCGAATAGACTCGAGAAGAAGTATGAGTCTACAAAACTAGGCTACAACAGCAGATGAATAATCAATGTAAATAACCGTAATGCCGGTAGATATAATGTGAGTACCTGGTACCATGCTCGCAAGATTTGCCACTCCAATATCAACTCCAAATGCTCCGTAATCATCTATGCTGTAAAACTGGCAGGGAACCAGGTCCTCAGAGGGACGTAACAAGGTACAGAAATACAACATGCCAAGTAAACAGAAAGTACAAGTGCACGACAGGGTACTCTATCATAACCAACTAGTGTGACACAGTTTAAAGACAATGTTCGACGCGTGGGCTGTCCAAAATAAAACCGTAGCTCCGGACACGAAAACACACGGCACGTACCGCAGCTCCGGGCAAAGAGTCACACGGGTGAAACAGGCTACACTAGAAACAGGTATCACTAGAAACAGGTATCACTAGAAAATACTACATATATATAAGCGCGTGCAGAGTAGCCCAAACGTCTAGTAACTGTCTTCCCCTTCCCAAGCGGTCAACGATTGTGCGTTGAACCTGAACCTCTAACTACAGTCTCGACACAAGGAATAACTCAACAGACGCGACCCTAAGGTCGTCCCAGTCTCTGGTCATGATGTCAGTATCAGGATACAGGAATCTGGCACGATCACAGTGTATGAGTGTGTCCTGGGGTATCGATGTACTCTGGTATGTGCATCGAGGTGCTATGAAGCATCTAGTATTTATTCTAAGACGTTAAGTCGAATGTCAACACCCGGTTGCGATCCGGACGTGAAGTATCGAACGTCAACATAACTACGTGCACAATGTACATAACGAAACAAAAAATATCTGTAAACTGAAATACAGGGTGGCAAGGTACACTTGCCTGTGCGAGGCTGCTGATGACGGGGTCCCGGTACCGCGTCCAAGACCTCAGGTCCCGTAGTACCTAAAGATGAGATACAACCCAATCAGTAAACTACCACGAAGCTGAAATAAGATGAGACACACATCTATCCGTAAATTTCACTCAGCTACAACTCACAGGGACAAGACACTAGGGGGGGTTTGACCACAGTTGACTATCGGAGTACGTTACATCTACTCAAACTAATCCCCTGTACAATATCATCAAACCCAACCTCAAGTACGATATTCCGTTAATCAAACCCTGATCCAATCCTCAGTCTCTTCTGACCTTTATAGACGTTATCATCATGTTTAATTATGTCTTCCTTAAAATAATTTCTCATTAAATACTAGGCCTTCCTTCATACCCTTTATTACCATTTCACCATATACACCACTCCTCAATTAACTTATTGCTATTTTACCACTCTCAACAGAATAATTATATCCAGTTAAACCTTCACAGGCAATCGTTCAGTATTCAAACACTCTCTCACAATTACAAATATGTATTCCTCCATCGATTCCGATATTAGTAATCAAGTCCTCAATCTTATGAACGACATAATGATATCCCCTACCATCTCACCATAAATCACCTGCTCATTAATAAATACATTGAATCCCTAAAGCTAAATGCCTCTCATTCCAATCCATATTAATATATTGAAGACGATTAAACCTCCAAGTTCACCATTAACCTTAACCTCAATTCATATTGTTATCATTTGATTTAATCAACAATGTTCAAGTACTATACTATAATATACTATCCAACATAAACCCTAACAACACATAAATTCCTATTTCTCCTGTTCTTATTCCATTCTCATCCACCACATCATGTAACATCATGACTCTAGCTATGCTCATAATTCATATAAAACACCAACCCTAACAACACAACACATTAAATATAATATATATCAAAAGAGAGGGGGAAAGAGTTGATACCTCGACGAGGCTTGCTAGTCGGAGATGATGGCCGGAATAGGGTGGTGCTCGGTGGCAGGGAGCGCCGAGGGTGGCGGTGGTAATGGGAGTGTAAAGGTGGTGGTAGAGAGGGAAGAGTAATCTGGACAGGGAGGAGCACTGCCGGAGTTAGAGAAGTGGTCAGTCGTCGGAGTGCGGGGGTGGAGAACTGTGCTGGAGCCGTGCACAGTCGGCCGGACGGGAAGGAGTACACAGTGGATCGGGGTGGGAGCAGCTACACCGGTCGATCAGGGGGCTGCACCGGCCGTCGGGCATGACCGGAGCGAGCGGGGCGGCTTGTGGAGTCTGCTGCAGATCCGGCACAGGGTCAACCACAGGGGAACTCGAGAGATGGGGGTGCAATAGATCCGGGGTGCTGCTGCACTGCCGGATCGGTCAGCGTACAGCCGGCGGAGGAACCGCTGCACAGTCGCTGCGGGACGGCTGGACCGGACCGGCCGGAGTGGGCTGGACCGGACTACACCATGGGGTGGGCTGCACAGTGGCGGCCGGAGGTTTCCTTCAGGGAGAATTAATGGGTGAAGAAGAATGAAGGAAGGAGAAGAAGAAAGCTTTGGATGAAGGAGAAATTTTATGAAGAATAAAATAGAGGAGGGAGGAGAGAGAGAGAGGGGGTAGGTTTTTCATGACATGGGGATTAGGGCCGGTTGGGAAGTGTGAGGTGAGGGTGAGATGATGGGATGCTTTATAGGAAGGGTTGTGTGGGATGGAGGGTGGAGATGCTCTCATTTGAAATGAGTGGTGGAGATTCATCATGAAGGAAAATTTTGTTTCTTCATGAAGGAATGAGGGAATTGGGATTGGGACCCCATTTTGGGACCCTATAAATAATCATGACCAATGAGGTGTTGCCAACAATTCAATAATTGCAAATAAGCCCCCGTAAATTCGGGAATTTGCATGGACACATGAAATAACGTAAAAATTGTGGAAAAAAATATATTTAAAAATTGTCATAGTGAGGGGGCGTTGCGCGTTAGGCGCGGGTCAAATTTGAAGGGCATTGGGATTAATTTAATATTAAAATAGAATTTACAAGGTTGTTAAATCCCGATTTAAGTAACGATAACGTGTCTCGCGAATTTAATTTAATTGGGGCCCGCGGGGTCAAAATCTGGAAACGGCGCAAAGGCCAAAAATGGTGGGGGCTTAGAGTCGGTCTTGGACCCTTTAGTTGGTCCGGCTCAACGGGTTAAGTTGGTACCCCAAAATCGAGGGTAACGACACAGGTGTCCGACACGGAATAAAATACGGGTTACGATTTTTGGAATGTTGTGCAATTAATTTAGAGCACACGAAAGTTGATTTTAACAGTCAGAAAAGTCCAGTGCCTAATTTGACGAGTTAAGTCGAGTGTACAATATTTGTACGAAATTTATGGGCTGATAATGGGCTCTGAATAATTAGACAAAGATAGGGTGTGCCAATGGTTTAAATTAATTGGATTAAAATTCCAGATAAATCTCCTTTACTCTAAACCTCAATATCTTCCATCAAAATTTTCCAAGACCACTCTAACTATCTACAGAATAAATCGAGGGGGTTTACATTCTTCCCAACTTAGAAAAATTTTGTCCCCGAAATTAAAAGTAAAGCACGATAATATCTAACAGAATCTTAAAACAACTAGTAATCAAATACCGTACATAACTTCGTACCTTGCTCCTCAAATAAGTACGGGAATCGCTGCCGAATAGAATTCTCGCGCTCCTAAGTAGACTCGCCTGGTGAATAGTGCTTCCATGCCACTCTGACCAGTCGAATCGTCTGCCCTCACAAAGTCTTCTCGCTGCGATAGAGGGTCTCAACTGGCTGCTCTACGTAAGACAGGCTGGGCCCGACTGTAATCTCCGAATGATCAAGCACGTGACTAGGGTCTGCGACATATCTCCTTAACTGCGATACGTGAAATACGTCATGTACTCCCTCTAATGATGGAGGTAATGCAAGACGGTAAGCCACTTCGCCAACTCGTTCCAAAATATCGAAAGGTCCGATATACCTCGGACTCAGTTTGCCTCTGCCTCTGAATCTGATGGTACCACGAGTGGGCGATATCCTCAAAAATATATGGTCACCTTCCTTGAACTCCAATGGTCTGCGGTGCGCATCTGCCCAGTGTTTCTGTCTGTCCTGTGTAACGACCCGTTCGTCCCGTTCCCCCTGCTCGGGGAGCGCGGCCAAGAAATACTTACGACCGTCCGAACGGGACAGATTGAATTAAGATCCTTTCCTCGTTATGGATTGGTTTCTTCGGAATCAGGTCCCATAATCAATGGATCGTGCCTCAAGGAAGGACTCGGCGGCAGAGTAAAGAGAGGCCTTTCCGTTGTATTGGTTTTCCTTGCCCGTTTTCGATTGCCGTTTGGTTGCGTACTTGTTGGTTTTAGGACTTGCGTTTTCTTGAACGGTTTCAATGGATTTCATTATTTTCGTTCTTAGGATTTCGCATTTCGTATCGAGCCTTGGAGACCGAAGCAGGAGGTATTGATCATCCGTTGGTGCGTGCAGGTGATCGTGTAGACGACGCGCGAGCGGAGTCTTAGGGATCTCTACTTCTTCTTCCTATACAACCGACTGTGTGAGTGGCTCTATTTCGATAAGCACCTTCTTTCCAAGGGCTCCGTTCATAATAAAATTGACCCAGTTGTGCATTCAACCAAACGATACCACTTAAGTAATAAGTTGGATAACAAGATAAGATAAGAAGTAGGCTTGGAACACCCATTGCTTGTCATATAAAACCTTGCATAAATTCATTGATGCATGCATGGTCGTTGGATGTTTAATGGGTTGGTATTTATTGATAGTTCAAAGTGCTCTTCAATAAGTTCAAAGTGTTCTTCTATAAACTGCTGCATGTTATTTCATATAACTGTTGGTTGATTGTGATAGTACAGTAAAGCAGTTTCGTACATGATGTTCTTTAACATTGGCTAGTAAGTAAATCTATGAGGTAGAGTCATAGATATGGTCATGGGAATTCTTGTGCACAAGGGATCCAGGTTCCTGCGAGCGGTTACCGGGGCACCGGGCCGTTTCGACCCGGGCGGAATCTACTTTCTTAGTCCTGGGAGCGGGGAATTGTAGCGGGGCTAGCTACCCGCGCTGCAAGCGTCGCCGCCAGCCCAGACTAAACCCATGATGGCTGGTAGAACAACAAAGAAAGATGTTGTGTATATTTAAACTGTGCAGACTAACTATGTCTTCGTGACAGGGAAGGCTATGGTAAGTTGTACAGGTGGTTCAGACGGGACAGGTAAAGTCACCGAACGGTGGCATGTGAAGTTATGTTATTTTGTTCTTGCATACCTGCTAAATGAAATCTGATCTAGGCAAGAATAGAAACCCACCTAAGAACATAAATGTTGCATGTTCATTTAAAACTCATCTAAAGAGCTTGGTAAAGTTGAGCAGCTAGCCTTCACCAGTACTTTTTGAAGTACTGACCCTCGTTGTAGCAGGTTCCCCGGCGCAAGGCAACGCGGCGAGGAGCTGAAGCTCTCTCCGGACATTTGGGATTCTTGGCGGGTCGTGGCCAAGACTTTGGAGGCTCAAGCTAGAAGCCTTCCCCTCTCCCTCCGTTGCGGAAATAACGCTAAGGCGATGGTGCTTACCCGCACCCAAGGAGTTTTGTGTTTTGAAGCTATGTAAAGGGGCATAATGTATGGATCGGCTATCTCATTTTGCGTCCAAGTTTGTAAGCCCGTGGGGCATTTTATACTTTTGAGTCAAGCAATGTAAAAAGATGTTCATTATAAATAAAAAAGAAACTTTTCTATGCCTCAACCTTGTGTTATCTTATTTGTCTACTCTGTTGCATTGATCTAAAGAATATCCTTATGCCTAAGGCCTGGTGCATGCGCGCCCTACGCGTGCACGGCATCGCGCCCCTGGGACGATTATCGGTTAGACGAAATCGGGGCGTGACATCCTGTGCTGCTCGCAGGTGGCTCTGAATCTGCTTGACCTTCCCTACTGTCTGTGTTACCAATTCAGAACCAAGTATCTGACGCTCTCCCACGTCACTCCAACAAACTGGCGACCTATATTTCCTGCCGTACAGTGCCTCATAAGGTGCCATCTGTATGCTGGCCTGGTAACTGTTATTGTAGGAGAATACTACCAAGTGTAGGTGGTCCTTCCAAGATTCTCCAAAATCGATCATGCACGCTCTCAACATATCCTCTAATATCTGTATCGTGCGCTCTGTCTGACCATCAGTCTGTGGATGATACGCAGTGCTGAACTTGAGACGAGTTCCTAGGCTCTCCTGTATACTCTGCCAAAAATTGTGATGTGACTCTGGAATCACGATCCGATTCGATGCTGACAGGCACTCCATGTAATCGTACTATCTGCCTCATATACATGTCAGCTAGTATCCCTGTGGATTGCCCAACTCTGAAGGGCAAGAAATGTGCAGACTTGGTGAGTCTGTCTACGACAACCCAAACTGCATCCTTCCCGCTAGGGCTTCACGGAAATCCTGTGACGAAGTCCATGGTAAGTGGCTGCAATAATCCTGCAGTCCTCTGATGTTCAGCCTTGACTTGCTGACAAACTAAACACTTCACCACAAATCTTGCAATTTCTCTCTTCGCCCCATGTTACTAGAATTGTTGCTTCAAGTCTTGGTACATCTTCGTACCCCCAGAATGAATAGAATAAATCGAGCTATGAGTCTCGGTCATCAACTCTTGGCGTAGCTCGCCACTCGGAACGTATAGGCGATCTCCTTACCTCATCGTTCCGTCTCCATGAATCCTGAGTCCTATTTGCATGTCGGCCTCTATCCTGTCTCGCAATCGTCTAAATCTCGTATCTGTAGGCAAGGCTGCCTTGACCCTCTCAATCAATGTAGACTGAACCTCGAGACTGACCATCTGTCCATCCATGCCTGGCAATACAATCTCAATCCTGAGTTTCTAAAAATCCTCTAACAACTGGCGATGAGTCATAAAAATATGCCATAGGCTTCCTGCTCAAGGCATCTACTATTATATTCGCCTTGCCAGGGTAGTACTGCAACTCGATATTATAAGCTGTCATAAATTCTAGCCAATGCCTTTGTCTCATGTTGAGTTCCTTCTGCGTGTAGGCATACCTCAGACCTTTGTGTTCCTTTTAAATCCTAACACGCTCTCTATAAGGGTAGTGTCTCCATAGCTTTAGTGCAAATACCACCGCAGCTAACTCCAAGTCGTGCGTCGGATAGTTCTTTTCATGAACTCTCAACTGTCTCGATGCGTAGGCTATCACCTTACCGTGTTGCATCAGTACCCATCCCAATCCGCTCCCTGACGCATCACTGTACACTACAAATCCTCCTGATCCTGAAGGTAGTGTCAAAAATCGGTGCTGATGTCAGACGCTTCTTCAGCTCATCGAAAGCCGTCTGACACTCATTGGTCCAGATAAACTCTTCGCCTTTACGTGTCAGTCGCGTCATAGGCACAGCTATCCTCAAAAA
Source organism: Iris macrosiphon (assembly GCA_036927795.1). NCBI lineage: Eukaryota > Viridiplantae > Streptophyta > Magnoliopsida > Asparagales > Iridaceae > Iris > Iris macrosiphon. Next base: position 65,809,529 of record JAYESA010000009.1, on the reverse strand, counting down.
GTTTTCCACAAACCCCCGATAATATCGGGCAAGTCCGAGGAAGCTCCTAACCTCCGTAACTGATGTAGGGGTAGGCCAGGTCTCTACTGCAGTTATCTTCTCCGGGTCAACTGATAGTCTATCTCCGGTGATTATGTGTCACAGAAATGGTACTCTATCCAAGCAGAACTCACATTTGCTGAGTTTGGCGTACAGCCTCTCATGTCTCAGCGTCTCCAACACAATCCTGAGATGTCTCTCATGCTCCTCCTGGCTCTCGGAATATATCAAGATATCGTCTATAAATACCATCACGAACTTATCTAAGTACTGATGGAAGACATTGTTCATCATACACATAAATACTGCTGGCGCGTTGGTTAGACCAAACGGCATAACTAAAAAACTCATAGTGGCCATACTTCGTCCAAAAGGCCGTCTTTGGGATGTCCTCTCTCCGTACCTTGATCTGATGATAACTGGATCTGAGATCGATCTTCAAAATACATATGCGCCACTTAGCTGATTCAAATTAATCTTCGATGCGCGTCAGGGGTACTTGCTTTTTATTGCTACGGCATTTAATGCCCTGTAATCGTTATGCAACGTACCGTCCCGTCCTTCTTTGGTACAACAAGATGGTTGCTTCTCATGAAAAAACACTAGCCCGACCGAAACCCTTGTCTAAGAGATCCTCCCCGATGGACCTTCAACTCAACCAACTCTATTGGTGCTAGTCTGAAGACGGGAAAATAACTGTCTCGGCTCTTGGAGTCAACTCTGTAACAACTCTTTCTATCATGTGGCAGGCCCAAAAAATTCTCTAGAAACACATCCTCAAGCCCTGATATAATACGGGGTACACTGGTTTACCTTCTGCAATGTGTGTCTCTAAGGTAGAGGGGCACCATGCTTCCGGGCTCCCTGAAGTATCTCAAGCTCAGGGTAATCTGGTAGTCACAAATAATGTAATCACTTCGACAATCTCGCGTCGAGTGATATTGGCTCAATCAATCCATGTCTAGGATAAGGTCATAGTCTAGACTAAACCTCAAAATAATTTCTCCCGTCCTGTTTCCACATCAATTCTTAAAGGAAAAAAAAATTCCTTGCCTAATGTATAATTCTCTTCTCCTCAAAGTTTTCCATCAATTTCTATTCCTCAAAATCCTTCTTTTCGTTATTTATCTGTCCAAGTCACATAGTGCAATTATAATAATGATGTCACCCAAGCACCTACTAAAATTTCTGGTATTAGATCATCATCATCCAAGTGAGAGCTTGAAATTTTATCTCCTCTAGTCCATAATATCATTCCTGGTATTGCTATCATATACAACCACTAGTTTCTATCATTAGGCTATGCATTCACATAAATCATTCTAGGTCATGATCAACAATCCTTCCAGCTCTCAGTACTTCCAAGATCACTGCTATCTCAAGCACGGGTAGGGTACTACTAGGTCCAACTCTCTTGCCAGACTTCTACTCTAGTTCTACAATCCAAAGATCCTATCAATCTGTCCTGATAAGGTAGCACTCTTCTCCAAGAAAGGTACACGAATTCTGTCTCCTGTCGTCTGGTCTTCGAGCTTCTTCTGGAGGGAAGTCATCAGTCACAAGTATGCGTCTCCCCGAACAATAGGGGATGAGAAACAAGGATAGCGATGTTGACGAAGATTGAACGAATGCAAAGTGGAAGTCCAAGGGCGATAATCACATACAAAGAGTTTTAAAATCGATTATGGATTGAGATCCTATTCAACAATCATAACATCTATTCCTAATTTGCAGGCTCGCTTGGCACAGTCAGGTGACCAAGACGATTTAAATCGGACCTGCATGGGCCACCACAAAAATATGTCACGCCCCAGTCCCAAAATACGTAGGACCAGGAATACGTGACACGCCAGCTACGCATTCGACCAGACTCTAGTCTGACTCGAATACGTATAAGCTGTAAAATAAAGGCACAATCTAGATATCCCATAAATGTAAACCTCTATGTCTCAATCCACATTGTACATCAGTATACAAGAAAGAGCTATATGTGCTAAGGTCGGCCGCCCAATAACACACTAACTCGAATAGACTCGAGAAGAAGTATGAGTCTACAAAACTAGGCTACAACAGCAGATGAATAATCAATGTAAATAACCGTAATGCCGGTAGATATAATGTGAGTACCTGGTACCATGCTCGCAAGATTTGCCACTCCAACATCAACTCCAAATGCTCCGTAATCATCTATGCTGCAAAACTGGCAGGGAACTAGGTCCTCAGAGGGACGTAACAAGGTACAGAAATACAACATGCCAAGTAAACAGAAAGTACAAGTGCACGACAGGGTACTCTATCATAACCAACTAGTGTGACACAGTTTAAAGATAATGTTCGACACGTGGGCTGTCCAAAATAAAACCGTAGCTCCGGACACGAAAACACACGGCACGTACCGCAGCTCCGGGCAAAGAGTCACACGGGTGAAACAGGCTACACTAGAAACAGGTATCACTAGAAACAGGTATCACTATAAAATACTACATATATATAAGCGCGTGCAGAGTAGCCCAAACGTCTAGTAACTGTCTTTCCCTTCCCAAGCGGTCAACGATTGTGTGTTGAACCTGAACCTCTAACTACAGTCTCGACACAAGGAATAACTCAACAGACGCGACCCTAAGGTCGTCCCAGTCTCTGGTCATGATGTCAGTATCAGGATACAGGAATCTGGCATGATCACAGTGTATGAGTGTGTCCTGGGGTATCGATGTACTCTGGTACGTGCATCGAGGTGCTATGAAGCATCTAGTATTTATTCTAAGACGTTAAGTCGAATGTCAACACCCGGTTGTGATCCGGACGTGAAGTATCGAACGTCAACATAACTACGTGCACAATGTACATAACGAAACAAGAAATATCTGTAAACTGAAATACAGGGTGGCAAGGTACACTTGCCTGTGCGAGGCTGCTGATGACGGGGTCCCGGTACCGCGTCCAAGACCTCAGGTCCCGTAGTACCTAAAGATGAGATACAACCCAATCAGTAAACTACCACAAAGCTGAAATAAGATGAGACACACATCTATCCGTAAATTCCACTCAGCTACAACTCACAGGGACAAGACACTAGGGGGGGTTTGACCACAGTTGACTATCGGAGTACGTTACATCTACTCAAACTAATCTCCTGTACAATATCATCAAACCCAACCTCAAGTACGATATTCCGTTAATCAAACCCTGATCCAATCCTCAGTCTCTTCTAACCTTTATAAACGTTATCATCATGTTTAATTATGTCTTCCTTAAAATAATTTATCATTAAATACTAGGCCTTCCTTCATACCCTTTATTACCATTTCACCATATACACCACTCCTCAATTAACTTATTGCTATTTTACCACTCTCAACAGAATAATTATATCCAGTTAAACCTTCACAGGCAATCGTTCAGTATTCAAACACTCTCTCACAATTACAAATATGTATTCCTCCATCGATTCCGATATTAGTAATCAAGTCCTCAATCTTATGAACGACATAATGATATCCCCTACCATCTCACCATAAATCACCTGCTCATTAATAAATACATTGAATCCCTAAAGCTAAATGCCTCTCATTCCAATCCATATTAATATATTGAAGACGATTAAACCTCCAAGTTCACCATTAACCTTAACCTCAATTCATATTGTTATCATTTGATTTAATCAACAATGTTCAAGTACTATACTATAATATACTATCCAACATAAACCCTAACAACACATAAATTCCTATTTCTCCTGTTCTTATTCCATTCTCATCCACCACATCATGTAACATCATGACTCTAGCTATGCTCATAATTCATATAAAACACCAACCCTAACAACACAACACATTAAATATAATATATATCAAAAGAGAGGGGGAAAGAGTTGATACCTCGACGAGGCTTGCTAGTCGGAGATGATGGCCGGAATAGGGTGGTGCTCGGTGGCAGGGAGCGCCGAGGGTGGTGGTGGTAATGGGAGTGTAAAGGTGGTGGTAGAGAGGGAAGAGTAATCTGGACAGGGAGGAGCACTGCCGGAGTTGGAGAAGTGGTCAGTCGTCGGAGTGCGGGGGTGGAGAACTGTGCTGGAGCCGTGCACAGTCGGCCGGACGGGAAGGAGTACACAGTGGATCGGGGTGGGAGCAGCTACACCGATCGATCAGGGGGCTGCACCGGCCGTCGGGCACGACCGGAGCGAGCGGGGCGGCTTGTGGAGTCTGCTGCAGATCCGGCACAGGGTCAACCACAGGGGAACTCGAGAGATGGGGGGTGCAATGGATCCGGGGTGCTGCTGCACTGCCGGATCGGTCAGCGTACAGCCGGCGGAGGAACCGCTGCACAGTCGCTGCGGGACGGCTGGACCGGACCGACCGGAGCGGGCTGGACCGGACTACACCATGGGGCGGGCTGCACAGTGGCGGCCGGAGGTTTCCTTCAGGGAGAATTAATGGGTGAAGAAGAATGAAGGAAGGAGAAGAAGAAAGCTTTGGATGAAGGAGAAATTTTATGGAGAATAAAATAGAGGAGGGAGGAGAGAGAGAGAGGGGGTGGGTTTTTCATGACATGGGGATTAGGGCCGGTTGGGAAGTGTGAGGTGAGGGTGAGATGATGGGATGCTTTATAGGAAGGGTTGTGTGGGATGGAGGGTGGAGATGCTCTCATTTGAAATGAGTGGTGGAGATTCATCATGAAGGAAAATTTTGTTTCTTCATGAAGGAATGAGGGAATTGGGATTGGAACCCCATTTTGGGACCCTATAAATAATCATGACCAATGAGGTGTTGCCAACAATTCAATAATTGCAAATAAGCCCCCGTAAATTCAGGAATTTGCATGGACACATGAAATGACGTAAAAATTATAGAAAAAAATATATTTAAAAATTGTCATAGTGAGGAGGCGTTGCGCGTTAGGCGCGGGTCAAATTTGAAGGGCATTGGGATTAATTTAATATTAAAATAAAATTTACAAGGTTGTTAAATCCCGATTTAAGTAACGATAACGCGTCCCGCGAATTTAATTTAATTGGGGCCCGCGGGGTCAAAATCTGGAAACGGCGCAAAGGCCAAAAATGGTAGGGGCTTAGAGTCGGTCTTGGACCCTTTAGTTGGTCCGGCTCAACGGGTTAAGTTGGTACCCCAAAATTGAGGGTAACGACACAGGTGTCCGACACGGAATAAAATACGGGTTACGATTTTCGGAATGTTGTGCAATTAATTTAGAGCACACGAAAGTTGATTTTAACAGTCAGAAAAGTCCAGTGCCTAATTTGACGAGTTGAGTCGAGTGTACAATATTTGTACGGAATTTATGGGCTGATAATGGGCTCTGAATAATTAGACAAAGATAGGGTGTGCCAATGGTTTAAATTAATTGGATTAAAATTCCAGATAAATCTTCTTTACTCTAAACCTCAATATCTTCCATCAAAATTTTCCAAGACCACTCTAACTATCTACAGAATAAATCGAGGGGGTTTACAGATGTTCCAACATGATATCGTGTATATGTTCTTCAGTTTCGGACGCAACGTTCCAAGGCTTCAGAGTATACTCCACGCCTTAGCACGCACGAAGGAGGGTTCTGCACTAAACGAGGTTCTCCCATACCCTGCAAGCAATCTAGTGGGTTATCAGTACATGAATGCACTGGTGGGGAGGCTTCTCGCCCGCTCTACAAATCCAAACACATTATATAGGTTTAGTGCACCATCTATTAAGTTATCTTTCTAGTCTTGCCATATGATCAGTTTCATGGCATAATGAAAAGCCTACTCATGTGGTAGTACGCCGTGCAAAGAGAAATACGACGAGACTTACCAACTTACCATTCGTCCTTCCTTGTCCAAGGCAAACCAAGTTAAATCAAGCACGGGCATATATAATAAAATCCAGGGGCAATAGCATATGCAAACACAAGTGTCGTGAACAAGATTATATTTTGGGTGCACGAGTTATACGGGTTACTCAGGTGTGTTGCATTGGATGATCAAGTGTCCAATTATGCATAAGTGTGTTATACACATGATCATTCAGGTATTTTAGTTTACAGGATGCGATATAATGACTCGCACGCAGATTGCCGCTAAGCGAGGATGACTTATCTATATGAACAGGAGGGTTGCTGGCGCTACAGGACATTTGGAGGAGTCTCTTGACGGAGATGGGTATAGCGCTAAAAACTTGAGCCGCACACCATCCCGTCATAACAAGAGAGACCCGAACTCTTCCGACGGTAATGGTATAGTGCTAAAAACTTGAGGCACGCACCATCCCGCCATAACAGGAGAGACCCGGACTATTCCGATGGTGATGGTATAGTGCTAAAAACTCGAGGCATAGACACTATCATGCCGAAGCTCAAGGAGTCCTTATATGATTTTTTCCAGGCCGGCACGATCCCGGTGCCCCGGTGATCATCCAAGAAATCCACGATACCTCGTGCACGAGTTGTCCACGACCATAAAAGTCTTGGGTTTCAGATTCATAGAATTCATGACATGACATATTAATTCTCGATTCACTTAGCCATTGGATAATGCGTAGTCTCTTGGGCGGAGATGGGTGTAGCAATAAGGGCGCATACACCATCTCGCCTGCTCGAGAGAGACTACCAAGGATCCGAATACCTGAATGAGTCTTTCTCCATGAGCTGTGAGTCTTGCTTTACTTAACATGATACAATCTCTTGGTTCAGGAATTGCCTTGGTGACCTAACGGTCCCGTATACTTTCAGGTTCATACTTGCACGGAACGACTATTAGATAGTCTTCCAGTGAATTGGATGAATGCAAGGAAAAATAGTGTTTACTTGATTGTGGCAAGCAATTATGTGACAAGCATTAAAATGAGACAATGAGTACAAGTTAGCATCTAAGCAGGCAATCATGCATTTATAAGAAAATATAAGCATTTACGTTTGGCACGGGTCTAAAGGTATAGTGAGGAGTGAAACCGTAAAGGGACATATCGAGCGACATAATCTATGAACATGCAGTGTAAACGAGTGAACCGTGCACTACGGAGTGTATATAATGATCTATTCGAGGCATAGCGGGGTCTACTTGCACGAAGCGAATGTAGCATGCGAGGGTCCATTTATAAGCAAAATTTAATTTTCATGTTCTAACACAAGCAATACAAGTTGGAATTATTTCCTTATCTAGGTGCGTTGTATTCTTTATTAGCATGCATGGGGTGATTCACCTAGCAACTAGCATGTATCGTCAATATTTTAAGTGTGCGGGCTAAGCAAAGGCAAGTTCATCGTAGCCACCCACCTTAGCGATAATTTGCCTCGGTCGAGTGATACTCTGAGCGAGACTTTGAATGTCTAAGTTTGAACTCCTGAAGGACCAAGTCTGAAAATCCTTTGCCTCAAATAAGTCTTCTCGCTGAGCAAAAGGGTCGGGTCATTTCACTTGTACCGTTCGAATCGGCTGTCCGCTTGAACGGAATGGGTCGTTACATTATACACCACTCAGAAAAAGTCTCGTCCTCGAGACTTCCTGAGCGCAAGCCGTTCTATCGCATTATCAAATCTATCTCAAGCATAGCAATCAGTACCACTAGATCCGTTCGAACACAATTTCCTACTCGTTACTTATATCGTGTATGCTGGGTCGGTCTCATTGAACGACTCTATTATTCAATCCACGGTCTGACTCGGTCTCTACTGCGCCTTAGCGCGGAACATATTGCTTAACGCAGGGTCCGTTATGATCCATCTTGAGTAATTATCTAAGGCTGAGGCAAATTTATACCAGTCGTTATACTTGTTCAATACGAATCTAACATATTTACTTGCACTAGCATTCGAGATCAGCATATCGCGATTCAGGATCGTACACATATCCAAGACGTCCCTCAAAAATATATATGTCAATCAACTTATTGATAGCGAAGTCTTTACACTCGAGTTTCATATATCATTGAGTCTTGGATCGTGCACACGTTCAAGGCGTCCCTCAAACATATGCATTCAACCAAACTTAGCGATAGTGAAATCGGACAAGCTACTTGCAAAAATCTCAAGGGTTCTCGTCTTATTATGATACTTCCGACAGGGTCAACCAAAATCCAAGTCATTTATATTCCACCCAATTCAAGCATTGCACTACCGTTAAGCACGATCTATCCAATCAATCGACTAACGTCCATCCGTTCGGGTCAAACATAGCACACACTTACCGTTCTCAGTCTAACTCTAAGTCTTGCTGCCCTAGTTCTATGGATTATTCAAGCAATATGCTAAAGTCGGCCACAAAGGTTCTTTCACTCAGCACAAGGTCGTCTGCCTAATTACTAGGTCAGCTCACAAGGTCATAGGTACAAGTTCAAGCACACGATTCATCGTACAAATTTGCCGCACAATGCTCGTTCCAATTCCTAAGGTCAAACCATTGTTCGTTTGAACGGGACATTCTACCCAAGCTCGTTTCACTCATATTTCTAAACATCTAGCATATATCATCCTAAACGCATTAACATGTTTTCTTGTATCTGTTCAGTAAAATCTATAATATATCCAAGTTACAAGATAAGCCTAGCGATTCGCATAGTCTATCTCCTTAAACATGTTTGATAGAATCCATATATTCATTCCAAGTCTAGACCACCAAGCCATTATTTAGTTCTAAACCTTTGATTATAACTTCAAGTTGTCCAACAAGATTTATGTATCCGTTCACGAAACCATCAAGCGTGTCTTATTCCAAGTTCTAGGCTAACTTATCCCTGAATACTTCCGATCACATGCTTTTCCAATTCGTCTTATCGGGTCAAACCAAAAGTCAAGACGATCCATCAGTTGTCACGCTCCAGTCTCCCGCAAGTTCGATCATCCTCGTTGGACGTGAAATCACCATGTCAATGCTCCCGCTGGATAATCATCCTAATCCGAGCGTGACGCATGTACGAGAATAGAGTTACGCTCGCACAAGACAAAAATGTCGAACATTATGGTTATCATCAAAACGATCGAGACACCTTATCATTTTACTTTATTCCATCCAAGTTATATGTAAAATCTACCAAGTCATGTTCGTTCATGCAGTAATTATAATTCGTCTAGCAAAATTATCCAACTTTAATGTTATCGTTTGATAAATCTATAGTCTACTTCTGGCATTCCTCAAACAACTAATTTTCAAATATTCAAGCAAAGGTCTATCCACTTTTGATATGTTCTATTCATCGAGTTTATTTTGAATAATCACCAAACATGTTCCCGTGAGTTCGATCATCCCCGCCGTATGTAAAATTACCACGCCGGCGCTCCCGCAGGATAATCTTCTTGTTGGGACTGATTTTGAAGGTTATCTTTTTGAACTAGATTCAAGATCGTTCTTCCAAACTCCAGGTCAAACTCGTTATCGCTTACCTCTTTCATTGAACCACAATATTCCTTTCTCAGACCAACTTCTATTCAAGCGATATCCTACTCAAGTTTCAATATGTTTGATTTAATCTGAAATCGCTCGCACGATCCCCCAAGTTTCCAACAAGTTTCCTTAACCAAGATATCGATTTTCATTTTCTTGAATCCCTATTCGATATAAGCCTTATCACTTGTTCAAGACATTCTCAAATTTGTTCCAACCAACTATCACCTCAAATTCGTTCCAACCAACTATCACACGAGACCTATGAATCCGTTTGGACATTTCTAAAATGATCCATACATGTCACGCTCCAGTCCCAAAATATCGAGGGACTGGACACGTGGCAATGGCCAGCAGCACGCACCGATGGATAACCCAATTTAATGGAGCCATCAGGGCGTACTTAAGCTGTAAATAAGGTCTACTACAATAAGTCACACTAATCTCATCCATATAGATAAAGAAATAACTGCATAATGGAATGGAAATAAGTACCAACAATAATCACAGCAAGTCAGTCGGAGAAACAACCCGACTTAAGTCTGAATAAACTGGCTCTATAGGCCAGGAACAAGAGATAAATATGAAATAAATACTGAGTACTGGAACAGGCACTCAGGAGAAGTCTTCGGCAGTCACCTCATCTTCAGTGTTCGGTTCTATTCCAGCAATAGCTTCAGCTCCGGTCCCGTATACCTCGGGGTACTGCTCCTCTGCTAAACCTGGGGACATAATCCATTCCAGGTCCTCAGTGGACATAGCAAGGCACAAAATAAAACAAGCCAAATGAATAAGCAGTGCAATAAATAAATGAACAGCAGGGTAAACTAAGTAACTATCTATGTGATATGCAAATGAGAGCAACACTAGTACTCAGGCTGAGACTGCTACAAGCTCTGTGTCGGGGAGCCGGTAGCAGTAATAACACGTAAAGGGTCTAGCTCTGCTGGAGAGTCTACAACCTCACAATAATAGTAGATATATATGTAGAACAGCCTGTAGCCTGTGTGTCTCTCCCCACCCAATGTAATCACGCAAGCCATGACCATAACGTCTCATGTCCATGTCAGCGGGATTATAGCTAATGCAACAAGTCATACTGTCTATAACTAAAATAACTCTGTCAAGTCCTGTATCCTATACAGAATCACCATGAATATCTCAGGAGAATTCTGTCCATGATAGTGTCAAGTGTCCTGGGTTGTAGGGTACTTGATAGGTCAAGTACAAAAGTAAGGGAATCATAAATCCATCTCTAATGACGAACCCAACACCGCGTACGGTGTTGGCACCCGACTATGATCGGACACTAGGTACGTCATACGTTCCCTAGGTTAAGCAGTTTAAATTAGTTTATATGAGTTTACACAAGACATCCAGCAGAGTATTTTTACAGATAATATGAAAATAATGACTGCAAGTTTGGCAAGGTGCACTTACCTGAGGTTTGAATTCCACTTAGGTCATGGTTTCGGAAATTTCCAAAGATGTCTCCGAAAGCTGAAATAAACAGTATCATCACGCTCAGAAGGTGTCAAACAGCTAGGATCGCATGTCCTTGGGTCCAATTTGGAGACAAGGGCAAAAACGGCAATTTCGGCCCAAAACGGGGTCCACCGGTGGCCCGCTTTGCACCGAAAAATGTGTCAGGGTCAACGGTCTCCAAATTCACCAAACTTAGTGTCAATAGGTCAGGAATGCTGATACGAACCCAACGAAACTTTCATATTTGAATTTCGATGAGCCGATCACAAAATCGCCCGTCGAGCGGGGCTTGTGGGGCCCACGACACGCGATTTCGTCAACGTTCTCAGAATCGGACCAAACTTGACCCACAGGACCAGCGTATCATTACGAGTCCGATGGCGCAAGTTTCGTCTTGATCCGACGTGTGTGCACGAAGTTAGGGTGAATTGCAAAAAAGGCTGATACGGGGCGATGTCCGCGGATACGCGTTGATTTCGGTGTGCACGCATACCCGAATCAGCTTCCACGAAATCTCACACGTCCGTATCGACGAGGCGCACGTATCTGTGAAGACCGCACGCGACCAAATTGTCCCGTTTGGCGGGGCGCACTCAGTTCCGGGGTAAAACAGGGTCTGGTTTTTCCTGTTTTTGGATTGCGGTGTGCGATCACCACAGGACGCGATGCCCCGAGCGGTTTATCCGGGCACCGAGAGGGTCATACAGGCTTCGCGTAGAAATTTACAGAATCAAAAACGGAGATCCGAGGTGCAAGATACGAGTACCTGAAGGGAACCCGAGAAACCGGGGTTCGGGTTGTGTCCGACACGTGTCGGACACCAAATTGAAAACTAGGGTTAGGGTTTGGGCTTCCCAGGCGGACTGCGGCGGCTAGGGCGTCGCTGAGGTGGCCGGAGGACCGCCGGTGAGGGCTCGGGCGGCGCCGGCGAGGCTGGGCGGAGGTGGCGCAGGGGCCGGAGGCGGCCGGAGCAGCGGCGGGGTGCGTCTCAGCTGCTGCTGCTGCTCAGCGCTGCGGGGAGGAGGAGGAGGCCGGCTCGGGAAGCTCACGGCGAGCTGGTGGCGGCGACGCTGGTCTGAGGGGGCGGCAGTTCTCGGGGGTCGCCGGAGCTGGGGATGGCCGGCGTCGGGGTAAGGGAATGAGGTAGTGAGACGAAGGAGGAAGGTGAGGGGAGAGCTTATATAGGGGCGCCGGCGAGGATTTGTGGCCGGGGGAGTCGGAGACGAGGAGGACGTGGGCGCTGAAGCGGAGGGGGAGGTGGACGTGGCCGCCAGAAAATGCGGCGGCGGCGGAGGGAGTGGGGAGAGGGAGTCGTGGGGAAGGGGGTGAATATGCGGGTCGGGTCGGGCGGCGGGCTCCGGGTGAGCGGACCCGCCCGACCCGCTAACAGCGGTTGGGACTGGGCCGGGCTGGGCTTCGGCCCACTGGGCCGAGCCGGACCTATTAATAACAATGATAATAATAATAATAATAACAATTTAATTATTTAATTAGTTTAAATGGTTTTTAGGCTTTTAAAAATAGGTCTGAGGTCCAATTAAATCCCAGAAAATTACCCTAAGTCCGGTTTTCTATTTTACACCATAAAATCATATTTTAGTTTCTTTTTAATGTTAGTTATTGGCATTTAAAAAAATTACAAGCTCACCACAGGACCTATGTAAATTCCTGAAATTGCATATTAACTCCCAAAATTGATTTTAAAAATTATCTGAAAATTTAGGGTGTTTACAATACATACACCACTCAGGAATCGAGTCAACCAATCAAATCCTCAATCGTGTTCGCATCACTCGCTAGCATAATCGCCAAGTCGTTCCTTAGAATTTATGCACGATACCTAAGCATCGTCTGATAAATTTTAGTCTCATTTATATATTTTTGATGATAGTCATCCAAGTAAACCATATTCGATTTGTATCTGCCGAGACGAAATACCGTTCGAACTATTTTCCAAAATTTTAAGCACGATTCTCTATGTTCGCCTTAACGATAAACTGTTAATGTTTCTAACGATTGTCATTCTAAGTCAGACTTATCCTATTCCTGAACGATATCCCAATCTTGCTTGCAAACATGCTTGCACCAAAATGGGTCTTGGCGTACGATACTCAACACATCTTAGCCGAATGACTGTGTGCATAGTTAAGCGTTCAAACGATATTCTATTTCGTACATTAACCAGTTAGGTAATCATGTATAGGTATTCGGGTTCGCACATAACCTACAAATTCTAGCACGAGTCTATTCCCACAAAGACTAACACAGGTCAGCACAAAGACCTTCGTATCACAATTTCGTACAAGCAATCATATCATTCATATATACTTTTAAAATTATTTAAACTTATTATATAAAATATTCTATCGGGTCAACGAGAGAGAGTATATGCACATAACCAACGGACGAGCTTTCAAAATTGAGAAAATCGATACGAAGTCCAAAGGCGTAAAGCCATGCTCTGATACCAATATGTCATATCCCGATCTTCCACAGATAATCAGTCATCCCCGCTAGGCACGAATCACTGCGCCAGCACTCCCGCGGGACGATCATTCCCATCTGGACGTGATACCGCACGAGCGTAAGCCGCGCCCGTGCAAGGCAATGATCTGAACAGGCGGTAAGATGACTAAGCCACAGAGTCGCACAGAAAGTCCGAGTGCAGCAAAATAAGAAACGCAGAGGCGATTGGTAACAAGTTCACAGAGTCGTCAATAGCGAAAGTATTGAATAACACAAGTATAGAAAAAAACCCAGCTCTTTATTGATATTGAATAAATGTTACAGGTTGTGCTAGGCCGAGATTACAAGTTGCTCAAGCCTCTCTCTCTAAAACGATAAAAGCGTGCCAAGTGGCTACATTTGTGGAATGATACATAGGCGATATTCAAATATTATTCTTGTATATGTGCTTCAGTTTCGAACGCAACGTTACAAGGCTTCAGAGTGAAGTCCACTCCTTAGCACGCACGAAGCAGGGTTCTGCACCGAACGAGATTCTCCCGCACCCTGCAAGCAATCTGGTGGGTTATCAGTACATGAATGCACTGGTGGAAAGGTTTCTCACCCGCTCGATAAATCCAAACACGTTATATAGGTTCCGTGTACCATCTATTAAGTTATTTTTCTAGTTTTGCCACAGGATCAGTTTTATGGCATAATGAAAAGCCTACTCGTGTGGCAGTGCGCCATACGATATAAGAAAAACACGACGAGGCTTACCAACTTATCATTCGTCCTTCCTTATCCAAGGCAAACTAAGTTAAATCAAGCACGAGCATATATAATGAAATCCAGGGACAATAGCATATGCAAACACAAATGTCGTGAATGAGATTATGTTTCGGGTGCACGAGTTATACGGGTTACTCAGGTGTGTTGCATTGGATGATCAAATATTCAATTATGCATAAGTGTGTTATACATATGATCGTTCAGGTGTTTTAATTTACAGGATGCGATGTAATGACTCGCACGCGGATTGTCACTAAGCGAGGACAGGAGGGTCGTTGGCGCTACAAGCCATTTGGACGAGTCTCTTGACGGAGATGGGTATAGCGCTAAAAACTCTAGGCACGCACCATCCCGCCGTAACAGGAGAGACCCGGACTCTTCCGACGGTGATGGTATAGTGCTAAAAATTTGAGGCACATACACCATCTCGTCGAAGCTCAAGGAGTTCCTATATGATTTCTTCCAGGCCGACACGATCCCGGTACCTCGGTGATCGTCCGAGAAATCCACGATACCTCATGCACGAGTTGTCCGTGGCCATGCAAGTCTTGGGTTTCAAATTCACGGGATTCATGACATGACATGTTAATTCTTGATTCACTTAGCCATTGGATGATGCGTAGTCTCTTGGGTGGAGATGGGTGTAGCAATAAGGGCGCATACACCATCTCGCCCACTCGAGAGAGACTACCAAGGATCCGAATACCTGAATGAGTCTTTCTCCATGAGCTGTGATTCTTGCTTTATTTGACATGATGCAATCTTCGGGTTCAGGAATTGCCTTGGCGACCTAACGGTCCCGTATACTTTCAGGTTCATACTTGCACGAAACGACTATTAGATAGTCTTCCGGTGAATTGGATGAATGCAAGACAAGATAGTGTTTAACTGATTGTGGCATGCAATTATGTCACAAGCATTGAAACGAGACAACGAGTACAAGTTAGCATCTAAGCAGGCAAGCATGCATTTAGAAGAAAACATAAGCATTTACGTTTGGCACGGGTCTAAGGGTAAAGCGATAAGTGAAACCGTAAAGGGGCATATCGAGCGACATAATCTATGGGCGTGCAGTATAAATGAGTGAACAATATACTATGGAGAGTATATAACGATCTATTCGAGGCATAACGGGGTCTACTTGCACGAAGCGAATGTAGTATGCGAGGGTCTATTTATAAGCAAAATTTAATTTCCATGTTCTAACACAAGCAATACAAGTTGGGATTATTTTCTTATCTAGGTGCGTTGTATTCTTTATTAGCATGCAGGGGGTGATTCACCTAGCGACTAGCACGTATCGTCCATATTTTAAGTGTGCGGGCTAAGCAAAGACAAGTTTATCGTAGCCACCCACCTTAGCGATGATTCGCCTCGGTCGAGCCGATACTCCGAGCGAGACTTTGAATGTCTAAGTTTGAACTCCTGAAGGGCCAAGTCTGAAAATCCTTTGCCTCAAACGAGTCTTCTCGCTGAGCAAAAGGGTCGGGTCATTGCACTTGCGTCGTTCGAATCGGCTGTCCGCTTGAACGGAACGGGTCGTTACACAATAGACATAGTAGTGGACTGCTGCTTTATCCTTTTGTAGACTTGGAGCTCTGTAGATTATTTTATAGTCTGTTCCTCTCCTACACTGGAGTATCACTTTCTTTCTCCTGATTATGTACATCCCCATCATTTTTCACACCCTCGTTATCTCCTCCTTGTTTCCTTGGACCAGCTTCCATCATTGGACATGGAACTGACCCAAAATCAAGCTTGGGCCCATCTTTCCCTCACTCCTAACACCTCATGTATTAGGTGTGTCACCAAATATGGAGCCTTCACCTGAACCATTATGGTAGTATGGTTACATCTCTCTGAATGTAATGTCCATGCTTACAAAGATCCTTCTCTCCACCGGACTCCAACAAGAGTATCATTTATGTGTCCCTGAGTAGCCAACAATGATGCACTTCACTGTCCGAGGGTCCAACTTTTTCAACGTAGGTTTATTATATTTCATAAAATATACACATCTAAATACCTTCGACGAAATAATGTACTTATTCTTTCATGTAAGCATCTCAAACGGTGTCTTCCATCCTAACACCTGAGAGGGCATCATGTTGATGAGATATGCAGTTGTCAATATGGCATGCCCCCACAAGTTTTTAGGAACATTCATGGCAAACATCATTGATCGTGCGACTTCCAACACGTGTCTGTTCTTCTGCTCTGTACGCCATTCTGTGCTGGTGTATAGGCACACGAAGTCTAATGTTGTATCCTATGAGCTGATAAGTACTCTTCAATAGCCTTGTTGGTATATTGTGTCCCATTGTCAGTTCTCAAAATATTTACTTTAGCACTATACTGTGTTCTAATCCTGCAATAAAAATCTTGAAAACATGCAAAGACATCACTCTTACTCTTCATTAGGTATACCCAGGTGACACGAGTGTAACAGTTAATAAAGATGATAAACCATTAACTCAAGTTGTAGGACAAGGTCTCCACACATCAGAGTGTATCATATCAAAAGCAGCTAAACTTCTATTTCCTGAACTCACATAAGAGCTTCTGGTATATTTTTCAAACTCACAAGCATCACAAATAAACTTTTGTTTATTAGCCTTTTGATACATAGATGGATACATCCGACTCAGTAGACTGAATGAAGAGTATCCCATGCGCTGATGTTGAAGTAATAATTCTGCTTCTACTGTTCTTCTCGGCTCCTCCGGTTGTGCTTCTTCCACCAGTGATGCTAGTGCTGCATCCAGCCCACACATGTCCAAGTACCATAGTCCCTTATGCCAAGTGACAGTCCCCAACCGTCTTTCCGTTCTCTTCTCCTGAAAATCACCTTAGGAATGTCAAAGGAAAGAACACAATTAATTTGAAAAACAATGGCACTAATAGACAATAGATTAATAAAAAAAGATAGAGCATGCAAGACATCAGTAAGGGTTATAAAAGTGGTGCATTCAACTGTGCATTTACCCATAATGGGTCTAGCCGTACCATCAGCAGTCTGAATATTTTTAGGCGTCGTCAGGTAAGTGTAATCTTGGAACTCATCATGGGCACCTGTGACATGGCGGGATATCCCAGAGTCAATTATCCAACCTGGTCTATGGATAGATGCCAGGACATTAGCAGGTCTACCTGTGTTTGTATGGGCATAGTGGGTGATGTTACTCCCGGAGGTGGTTGGAGTTGATGCCCCAGAGGTATTGGTTCGACTGTCACTGGTTCCAAGCTTTATGCTTCTCTATATCTCTAGCATTTTTCTCTCACTAGGGGTCATATCGGGTGACTGACTCTCACTTTTCTCTTCTTCCAGGTTTGCTTTGTGTCCTCCCGAATGATTACTTCTGCCACCAGCATAGCCTCCTCTACGTCCTCCACGGCTGCGTCCGCGTCCGCTGGACTGGCCTCTCAGTGGTTTCATATAGAATCTGATAAAGTGTTCAGGGTCTCCACAGTTGTAACACCCTCCTCCTCCGGAAGGGTTTGAGTTAAAAATTGTTAGAGCTAATTTTTCTTCCAGAGATCTAGTGGTGCTAGGCATCCATTTCAGTCGTACCTCTTCTTGTGCCGTAGCAGCTATGGCCTCCTCTAGTGATGGCAGCCTGGGTTGAGCAAGTATGATATTCCTTCTCTGCTCGAATGCTGGGTTGAGCCCCTTTAGGAACTTCATCGTCCTCTGTCGCGAAACATACTCCATGAACTTCTTATAATATTTCGCAAATATCGGTTCCACTTGCTCATCTTCCATGACAATGGGGTCATAGTGGTCGTGATCTGACCAATACTTCTTCAGCAGAGCCACATACTCAGAGATTGTGTGATCTTCTTGGACCACCTTATCAAGTTCATCTTGTAGTTGAAAAACCCTCATAGGGTTGCCCGACCCTGAGTACATATCTCTCAGCGTCATCCAAATATCACCAGCACCCTCCATTGCTTCCACTTTTTTCGACACTTGGTCTGTCAATGAGGCTGTCAACCATCCAGCAACAACATTATTGATGATCTCCTATACAGCAAATTTTTGTGAGGAGTGATCTTCAGGTGGCCATTTACATAGCCCACCATGCCTCTTGCCTTCAGAGTCCGCATCGCCTTACGCGACCACTTCAAGTAGTTGGAATTACCCTCCAACTTTATCTCCAGTTTCTCTAACTTTTTTATTTTGTATGGTGAAGGATCTACATTTGCATGTGCACCACGGGAGCTAGTCTCGGTCAGCCTATTGGAGAAGAGATCGTCCACCAAAGCCTTCATCTTTTGGGCCATCACCTTGTCGTAGATAGTCTCCATCGTCTTTCTTATCCTCTTCCATCAGCAAGATCAGCAAGACGGTGGAAGATCTAGATTGTCTCCACCTTTGATCGCCGTCTTCTCCACGTCTACTGTTCCTCCTTCAGCGACAGCGGTGTCCCTGAGAGTCGCTGCTCACGTCCCGTGCACGGCTTCGACCCGAAGTCGCATGGCCTGACGAGAAGGAGAAACCGACAGTTGTAGTCGAGATCATGAGTCTACACAAGAGTTTTCCCCACTGATATATCTCGATCCAACAAGCAATAATTTAATATTCTGATTTTAACTTTCTGCTACAAAACAATAATCAAAAAATTAAATTTTTTGGTCTTCCGTGCAATCACAGTTGCATATGGACATAACCGAATTACAACTTGCAGGAGAGAAGACGAAGAAGAAGATTGCCGGGGTTGGGGGTCGCCGGGATCGCAACGGCAACAGCAGCAGTCGACGGCGGGGCAGGCCGGCGGCGCGCGGCCAGGCTGTCGTCGGGGCCAACGGGAAAAGAAGGGGGGGGGGGGGGGGGGGGGGCAGCTGTGAGAAGATTATGGTTAGGATTTGGAGAAGGGTGGAAAAGATTTGGCTTTGATACCAAATAGAAACTTGATTTAATACTTGCCTTAATTTTATTGATGAGTGGAACTATATATATAGGAGAGACTAACCCCTCTCTCTACTATTCTACTAGATGTGAGACTAAACATCCACTAATACTCTCAACAATGTTCAATGTTCTCCAATACAAAGGAAAGTCAACCCAACCCAACCCAACACTCATATTGCCTATAAACTGCTCTACAAATCCCAGCCCCAATAGTTTATCTTCTACAAGGATGAGCAAAGGGACATGGATCCTCTTGGACAAAGGCGCCTTCTATATACCTGATCCCCTTGCCAAATTACCCATTCCACACCACACACTACCTTGCCGGTAAGTTCAAGTATGCAAGAACATGCAATGCTAATTGCAGAGCTATAATTAGAGTATACCAAGTTAATGTTAGTTTGACCATTATGCAACAACATAATGATCTTCTCCACTTATATTGCAGCTACTTTATGTTGTACCAAGACATGGTTAATTAGCTACTAAATACGCGCATTTCAGAGGTTCAACAGTTAAACAACACTTTTAACTCGAGTACTTTTTGGATTTAGTAGGGAACATAGTAATTCTATTAGATGAGCCTCGGTAATCAAACTTTTGGTATAACTAATATAAAGCCAGATATATACCTGAATATAATTCGCCGGTTCTACCACTATGCAGGAGCAATGTGTTGCGGAAGAACTGAATATAATTCGTGAACAAGGACATATATAAAAGTAGAGTATGATGACATGAAGAACACCAGTACATTGGTGGCGTCAAACATATACATCGCAATGCACTGAATGCCGATTTCTACTACTAATATCAGTGCAATATGACTGAGAATTAATTCTATATATGAGCTCAATCAAATCAAAGCATGCAGCAAGTAATTCCAAGAATATATTGCACAGCTATATTCAGATCAATATTGCATTCCTACTTTTAAGCAAAAAAAAAAAAAAAATTGAAATTGAGACATTACATTACGCTTACTGACTTAACAGTATTTGAGAACCTTCAGCCATGAAACTAAGCCAGAACTGCTGCTGCAAGAAACACACAGCATCTTTGACCCCAGTGTGACAAAGCTCAAGTAACGATGACCATGATCATTGAGAAAACGACAACTAATGATTAGCATATAAAACAATACATTGAGACATTTCTCATATATATATATATATATATATATATATATATATATTAAAGATATTTTCGAAATAACATCCATTGTATTATATTTTTTAGTCGTACATGTTAGTTCAAAATTTTGCAAAAAATTAAATATTTTAAGGATCTAATATGTACATCAAAAAGAGAAAGGTATAATGTCTGCTATATGAAAAATATCAGAAAATTTACTGTAGCGAAATAAATTTATATTAAATTCCTGCAAACGAAACAAGTTTGCAAAATTATAAAAAACAGACAGAGTCCGCCAACAGTGTTGGCGGAAAACAGAAATGCTGTACACGTGGCAGAAAAAAAATAAAAAAATAAAAACCGTTGTACACGTGGCCAAAAAAAAAAATTTTAAAAAGTGGGGCCCACAGGCCAATTTTCGCCAACACTGTTGGCTGAAATCCCCCTCCCCCCAATTTCAGCCAACTGTGTTGGCGAAAATTGGGTTTGTGTGAGGCCCACTTGGTTCGGTTCGGTTCGGTTTGTTTGGGATGGGTTTGTTTGGTTGGTTTGTTTTAATTAGTTATGTTTTTGTTTTATTTATTTATTTTTTTTTGTAATTAGATTTAAGAAAATTTATTTTAATGAAATAAAATTATAATAAATTAATTGGAAAAAAATATTTAGAAATATTTTTTTCGGAAATTTGTTTGTTTCCAAAGCATAAAAATTTGTATAAATTCCATCTAAAGCATAAAAGTTTAAAAAATTATTAAAAAAAATATCAATTGGACGTTTATATTTATAAATATTATATTTTTATCGTTAATTTTTTCGTCGTTAACAGACATTAAAATAATAATAATAATAAAAATCGGCCGTAAGAATATTACGTCTGCCGTCGAGCAGACTTCGAGCGGCCATAACTACTTGTTTTGAAATAGTTTTTCGTTAAATAATAAGTCGATTTGTATGTTTTCGACGAGAGTAACACAAATCGTGTAGAAAAACAATTTATCTGAAGCAAGACGCACATGTTACAGACAAAAATATAAAATTTAAAACTTTAAAGTATCATAACTTTTGAGTGAGAGATCGAAACAGGCTCCAGTTTGTGCCAAAATGACCGTATCGAAAAGTACTACCGGATAAACCGTTTCACCGTTTTACGGACTTCAAAAATTTTCAGAATCGTAAAAAAACGATGTTTTGACCTCCAAATTTTACTTTCGGTCTTTTTTTTTCGAATATTTAAAATTTAATGTAGCGAAATTAATTTGTATGGGTGTGGGGGCCCACAAATTTAAAACGATATTTCGATCTCCAAAAAAAAATTAGAAAATTTTAAATAAATAAATATTATATTTAAATTGGCTTGTGGGGCCCCACTTTAAATATAAATTGGCTTGTGGTTCCACCAACGCTGTTTCCCAAATAAATAGAATTTTTTTATTTAAATATAATATTTATAAATATAAACGTTCAAATGATATTTTTTCGTAATTTTTTAAACTTTTATGCTTTAGATGGAATTTATACAAATTTTTATGCTTTGGAAACAAACAAATTTTCGAAAAAAATATTTCTAAATTTTTCTTTCCAATTAATTTATTTTAATTTTATTTCGTTAAAATAAATTTTCTTAAATCTAATTACAAAACAAAAATAAATAAATAAATAAATAAAACAAAAACATAATTAATTAAAATAAACCAACCAAACAAATCGAACCGAACCAAGTGGGCCCCACACACACCCAATTTCCGCCAACACAGTTGGCTGAAATTGGCCTGTGGGCCCCACTTTTTTTTTTTGGCTTCGTGTACAGCGATTTTTTTTTTTTTTTTTTTTTGCCACGTGTACAGCATTTCTGTTTTCCG
Organism: Iris macrosiphon; assembly: GCA_036927795.1. Taxonomy (NCBI): domain Eukaryota; kingdom Viridiplantae; phylum Streptophyta; class Magnoliopsida; order Asparagales; family Iridaceae; genus Iris; species Iris macrosiphon. Next base: position 65,787,496 of record JAYESA010000009.1, on the reverse strand, counting down.
CCAACACTGTTGGCGGACTCTGTCTGTTTTTCAAAATTTTGCAAACTTGTTTCGTTTGCAGAAATTTTATATAAATTTATTTCGCTATAGTAAATTTTGATACCACACATATATATATATATATATATATATATATATATATATATATATATATATATATATATATATATATATATATATATGCTCTAGAACCACATGTGTGAAACCACGCTATCTTACATTTGTTGGATTGAAATTGAGTGGTTGAGATTAAAAGTAGTGGAACCTACACATTTTAATTTTAACTACTCAATCTCAATCCAACCCATGATAGATGGTTCCATAATATAAAATTATCCGGACAATTTTATATATATATATATATATATATATATATATATATATATATATATATATGCACATGTGGACCAATAGGAATTGAGTGTACTAGTGCACATGGGATGTAGGAATCCATTCATATTGGTCCACGTGTTCATGGCTCATGTAGGAATATGAGCATATGGCTCATATCCCGTTTACCCATATATATATATATATATCTATTCTACTATATAATGCCAAAACTAGGCTTCACCGTGAAAGTTTTTCGTTCCAAAAATACCCTTCGTTACATTTCAATATGTATTAATGTTGATAAGGATATCTAAGTAATTAAAAATAGTAATTAAATGCATATTAAATGTATGTATGCATGCATGAGGCAACTTGGGGAATGATAGTTAATAAAACAAAGATATGCATGCATGCAAAGTAGGTAGTTTGGAGAATAAAACAAAAGTTAATAAAGCATGCATGCAAAGTAGACACATGAACCCAAGAGATAAGAGAAATATTTCATATTTTCGTCATTTAATTTCTCCCAACTTTTCCTATTATATTTTCACCTATAATAAAATTAAGAAATTGTCGGTTGCTCTTTTAATAAACTATTTTTTTAAGTAATATAAAATACGTGCAACGCACGTGCGTATATACTAGTATATATATATATATATATATATATATATATATATATATATATGGTTCGGATCCGAAGTTCCATCCATTGTTCCAGACCATTGGATCGAGTTCGCACGGGCCTCGATCCGACGGTTTAGGGAGGCAGGATTTCCAAGGAACTCTGCTCTTTCTGTGTGTGTGTGTGTTTTTTTTTTTTTTTCCAATTATATGCGTTTTAAATTCATCAACTTCTTTAAGTAAGAATTCGGTACGACACACTGATTAAAATCAGAGAATGCATCATTTACTCTTCTCACCTGAGACCTTTCCGAGCATATAAGGATTCAAAATTTCAAATATTACCCTACATTCTCTTTTCTCAACGGCTGAAAAATAAAGATTTGACTTTGGTATAAGACAAAAGAAGGGTGCAACTGTCAGTAAAAGTGAGAAGTATGTCATCAAGTCTTTGCTTCCAAGACAGGAAATAATAATTTATTACTGTTGAATTCGAATCTCCGGAGATTCTGTGTCGGGGATTGTGGTTGTAATATGTGTTTCTTCTTATATTTATTTATTTTTGTCCCACTCTTAGATTAGATATTTAATATTATTTTATGTTAGATTAAAATTTAAAAATATCTCCTAACAGAAGGTAATATTAATAAATCTAATTTAAGAGAGAGGTAATATCAAATAGTCCAATTATTTATTTAAACCAATCAATAAAATGAATTGGAAAAATATGTTGTATAATAGAGAGAGAGAGTGTTTGTAGTGTTATTTTGATATTGTTGATTGATTAAGACCGTTTGACTAAGCAATATTAAGTGGGATGATCACTCACCAAAAATTTGTATAAATGTTCACCCTCAACCCTTTCACTCAAGAAAAAAAATCACGACGGTTCTTATTTCACACGTAAGTGAAATGGTGAATACTTACAAATTTTTGGTGGGTGAACAAAAATAAACTTGTGTTAACCTATTTTTTTTTGAAAAAATAAAAAAAAAAATATATATATATATATATATATATATATATATATATATATAGGGAACAAAGATATGTCGAATTGATATGCGAAACCCCAATAGTTGGTTCCATAGGGAACACAGATTTGACCGGTTTATATTGAAATGCTTATGTTTGTACATATGTACGACCGGATCAGTCATTTTGGTGAGTTGTGTCAAATGTTATGCAAGTGTAACTTGTGTGTGTCAAATGTCAAATGTCGATGGCTTTCGTCTCGTGCCCCACCTCCTTTGCACCAATTGATCATGCAGTTATGACTAGTAGCGAAACCAAAACCAGGTGGGACAAGCAAATTTCCTAATTCAGACCAAGTCCACTACATTTCCTTTTTCTTACTCAGTCCTCGTAATTTGCAATGCCTTCACATCCACCACGAGAAAAACTTTGATACAAGCCACGATTTGACAAGTGGGTCATCTCAAAAAATATATATATATATATATTATTTTATTTTATTTTATTTTATTTTAAATTTTTTTTTTTTTTTATACAGTCATCTGTATCAAAGTTTTTTCCCATCGACCGCTGATCTGAAGATCAAAAATATCGCTTCATATCAGCTGGAGCTTTTTCCCAATGCTTCCGCAACCATTGATGAGTGAACTTCATGTTGATCAAGTCAAAGTGATTGGCTCATATGAGATCTTAACGCCGATCAGGTCAGTTTCTAATAGACCAACATGAGATGCTACGAACATGCTATCATGCAAGAAGTAGCTTGCAACATAAACAGTGTATTGACCATTATTTATAGTCATATACTCTCATGAAGTAGGTAAATTGCCCATATAATAAAATAAAAAATGTCATAATAGTCGGGACAAAAGCTTACATAAAAAAATGTCATGAACAATTATAACTTCATGATGCTAAACTAGGGCCATAGAGAACCAGATGCCTTAAATGATTCAATCCACAAACGTGCCAAAGAATGATGTAAGATATGTGAAAGAACACAGTAAACAAAAACAAATACAACCACCATCAAAAGGGTGCATTAATCAAGGGCGTGGCCCAACGATTACAAACTTAAACCTTCTGTAATAATAGAACATCCGATCCACAAATAAACTGGAACTTGAAGCAAATATAAATATAAGTAAAATAAAACAGAGCCCAAAATAATAGCTCTTAAGAGTCATCTTTCCCTACTTTTCTCCTCTTTCCACCCTCCCAATACTTGTTCATTTACAAGAACGGCACTATATTAGACACCGCCTCCAATTGTAAAAAGCCACCATATATCCCACTCTATGTCAATGTGTATTATTGAATCCTTTTGGCTCTGTACAGTACAGTATACACCCCCAATACAAGAAAACATATGTACTGGCAAAATTCATTAGATATAAGCAATTGCTTGGCAACCCAATTAAAGTCTACCTTTGCCGGGGCCTTGAGTTGAAGGACCTCGCGGGTTGGATTTGTTCACTCCTAGCTCGTCGGGGTGGTGCACTCAACGTTTGCGACCTTTGCAACATGTCCACCATGGATGGTGTCCGGTAGGACTGAATTAGACTAGTGCTCGCTGTTGAGTCACCACGTGCATTTGCCCTCTGCAGCAAGTGTGAACTGAGGCCCGAGAGAACATATGCTCGGCCTGATAGCTCATACTGATGTTGGCTTGCCATCCTTTCTTGAACCTCCTTCAGCTCAGCATCTAGAGAAACGCAGAGCTGGTCGCCAGCCTGCGCTGCTGGAGACTCCAACAGCAATCTCCGACGATCCTCAAGAATGGATGCTGCCTCACTAAAGGCACCACGCTCAGCAGCAGCCTTCGCCTCGGCCATTGCTTCAGCCACCTGGAGCCGGTTCTGTTGACGGTTCACCTCAATAGACACTATTCTCTCAATAACAGACACTGGCCTTTGGATCTTCATTTCCACATCCTCCAATCTAACCATGTCCTTTGACACTGGATCTTGATATGAACAACTTACTATCAACAGCGTCATCTCCCCACAGGATGGTGGAACATTGACAGAAACCAGAAAATTCCTCTCTTCCTCAGCGTACAACTCTCCAACATGGATTGAGCCTGACTTCTTGTCTTCAGCCACCTCACTGGCATAGCTACCAGATTTGATGGCGCGAAGGTGGACACAAGGGTGGCCCGACTTTATTTCCACATCCATTTGTTGCACCACCACACTAAGCAGGCCTCCAATGCACTGAGCAAATGCATTCTGGATCACACTCTCAGCCTCAATGTAGGAAAAGGTTCCACCAGACATCTCGGAAATCAAGTGCATTGCAACCGAGTCATGGTCCTCACCAAACCCAAATGAATGAACGGGAATAGAGGTGGCTGTAGCCCCAAGAAGGGAAGAAGACAGAGTTGACCTGTAATCTGCCTGGCTACGGCGTGAATCACCATGGCTAGAGGCGTTCGAGTCTTGGCCATCAGAGAGGAGTATGATGCCACAAACTGGGTTCTTTTCTTTTCGTTGATTGATTACCTTGTAGCCCTTCCTAAGGCCCTCCACAATGTTGGTCCCACCATTGGCTGACAGTGAATTAACAGCTTGAAGGGCCTGCTGACGACCCAATTCAGACATCCGACACAGGTGAAAAAGTCGGGCTGCGGTTGATGAGAAGGTGACAACTGACAGCCGATCAGATGGTCCGAGGTTTTGGATAACGAAGCCCATCGCCCGCTTTAGTAATGTCAATTTTGTGCCTGACATGCTGCCACTAACATCAAGCACTGTGACAAGGTCAATTGGTGCACGTGAGGTCCGTGACACGGTTCCCATACTATTAAGTGGAGCTTTTAGATGGACCAAGATACTGAAGTTGTCCTCAGAAGCTGCCTCTGGGATGTTTGAGAACTCAGAATGTGTCTTAATCTCTACTTCTCCATTGCATCTATGTAAGGAAACATTATCTGCGTTAGAGGGCAAATGCTCATCGTCATCAAAAACGCTAGGCTCAGAAGACTGCATAATAGGTGTGTGATGGTGTTGATGATTGGAAGAGAGTTGATTGGAGGAAAGACCGTGAGGAAGCCGCCTAAGGATAGTCATATTAGAATTAGCTCGTGGCCAATTCACAGGATTCACTCTGGCACTTCCGTGATGATCTAAAGATGAGGAAGGAACTTGAAAGGGGATGTCCTTCCATTTGGCTCTACAAACTGGGCAAGCATGATTCCCATGCTTTACATTTGACGTGATGCATTGGAAATGGAAGGTATGTGAGCATTCTGTAGTAAAGAGGGCATGACCCTGCCCTGGTTTCATGGTGCCCAAGCATATAGCACAAGTTTTCTGCAAGTTAAAAGTACAGGGACAAAAAGTCTTTGAATCATAATCACATGGATTAAATGGTCCCAAATGTCTTTTAGAAAAACATGATTGTTAATAGTATAACCTTAAGCTGTGACATAAAAAGTACTAAATTCAGCAGGAGATATCTTGATGGAAGCATTGAATTATTTGAATGATCTGCCAGGTAGAAAGTTTCAAGAATATGAAGCCAAGTCAAAAGTGATTGAACATGCACCATTCTTGTAATGAAGAACATCCAATACATGAACACTCACTTAAAATCAAGTGACATGGAATAATTCAACTCATTTATCAAGCTGTAATAAAAAAAAAGACAAATTAGTGCAGGGACCAAGGTAACCTAGAACACGGCATGTTGTGATATAAGGAATAAAAACAGGAACATGGTGCGCCACTTGGTATGCAGGTGGGAGTAAACTTCTTCGGAACGTTTAGGTGGAAAGAAGTGTGCAACTATAAATATTTTTCCTTGATTCACAGCTCGTTGGAATTGATCTGCTATGGGGTGGGTGGGGGTTGGTTTGTGTGTGTGTGTGTGTGTGTGTGTGTGTGTGTGTGTGTTTGTGTGTGTAGGCCTCTCGATTGCTGCAAATCAGTGTCTAGATGTACTTTTCCTCCATTAGCTTTTTAAGTCTCCACTGACAAGTATCAAAAGCGGTTACTGCAAGAATGTTAAGTAATCTTCATCTGAAATTTGGAAAAGGAATTCATTGAGCTTAGAAGGGAAGGTGTCAAAGGTCAATATGCACTGCAAGAGGCCTGGGGAGATGGAAGGTTAAAAGTTTTTCCAAGTAACAAACGCAATGGTGGACCTGATCTAACAAACTAGGATTTTTTAATTTTCGTGGGTAATACAAACATCATATTTTTTCCAAGGGTGTCCCCAAGATGGATTGGTTCAAGGTTACCTCTAATGATCCCTTTGATCAACATAATATGGAAGGGTGCTGGTTTGTTGCAACACTGGCACATCTCAGTATAGCTCTTGAACCCTTAAAGAGTTCCCTACAAAAGCAAACGTATATGTGCTATTTTGAGGCTTGGTGCAAGAGATTCCAGTAATTTGATGCCTGAATCACAAGGGGAGGAGGAAATAGCTGTGTAGGAGGTGGTGATGGTAGTAAAAAGTACTATATAACAAATATTAAGAACTATAAAAAAAAATTATCCTGACAGAGCAGGATTTGCCTCCTACATTATCCTGACAGAGCAGGATTTGCCTCTTACATTTGCATATGCCAATTGGTAATATTTCTGCAACAACATAGCACATAAAAACGCTTTACTCAACTCATTCCGAGTAGAAACTTTTACTATAATCATGCATACCTAATGCAATTAATAACACTGGTTTTTTGGTGTGCTATCAAATCTGATGTACCCTTGCCCCTAAATCTGACACCACATAACAATGGAATAAAAGAAAAAAGAAAAACCACATGCATAAAGGCACGTAGCGGAGTATCTAAAAAGCTTCGTCGCAATAGACGAAGCGAGACTAATCGATTGCGAGAGAGCATCGAGTGGTTTACTTGAAGCAGCAAGTGAACGCTCGGGTGGCCCGTGTTCTATCCGACATGTATTGAATACAAATTACACAATACTTGACACTCATGACGAGGCTCGCCTAAGTCTAGGCTCAAAGGATCCACAACATAATTGAAACTGATTTGGCATGGTTGTTAGCATGCCAAACCTAACTGAGATAAGAGAAAGTAATACTTTTTTGTGCATTATTTCTAGAACATTTTAGAACCTATTTACTATATAAAATAAAGAGATTATTAAGATGTAATGTATAAATTGTGTAAACACACACACAAATATATGTGTGTCCCGGAGCCGTAGGTCATGTGATAGGACCTTCATGTGGTAGGACCTTGGGACACGGACGAGACTGGGTGGGTTCGACCCACGGTGTCGTCGGCTGGTAGAAGGTAGCGAGTGCGCGTGTATAAAAAAATTATATATATATATATATATATATATATATATATATATATATAGGAACGGATCCGGAGCCCCGCGGGAGCCCCGCCGCTCCCCACCGTTGGATCGCACGGGCCCCACGCGGGCTCCGCGATCCGATGGTGCGAGAGATCTTCGGCGGGGCTCCGGGGTCGGGTCTTTTGATCCGCCTCCTATATATATATATATATATATATATATATATATATATATGCCATACAAATATCCCAAAATTTATAAAACTCTGGTATTTCCAAGGTAGTCGAAGGCGCAATGTACACTCGAGGCACAAATGGTCCATATCACCCGAGACGCAAGGCGTATTTAAGACGCACGTCTTAGCTAAGCGAGCCGCAAAAATAAAAAATAAAATATATACATAAATAAATAAATATATTAGTAATGTAAGAAATAAAACCAAATAATATATTAAAACCAACAAAAATATGTTAAAATATAACCACGTGAACTAGTAGAGTAGCAGTAGGAGGCAACACAACTAACAAGAGTTCATGTTTTCCCTACCATGCTATTAGTAAATTTTAGTTTTTCCAGTTCAACACTAACCAACTTTGGCAACCGTGAAAATTGCTACATCCCTCCCACTTGTACGAGTAAGGGCTATCACCCCGCCTCAATGATTCTTATATAAAATAATAATAAAAATATAAGATGCGCATTTTCTTGGTTGAACCTTGCTGAAAGGCATGTCTAAGGCACACTTTGATCAAGGTTGTGAAAAGCGCTAGGCGGACGGGCAACCGCCGCCAAGCGCCTAGCCTGCCCAGGCGGCCGCCTAGATCTAGGAGGTTCAAAAAAATAAAATAAAATCTAAAAAATCTACTGAAAATTGAAGAAAAAGTCAATAAACCCAAAAATTATTATAGTCGAGCGTGAGGGAAATTAGCAGACGTCTAGGAGAACATCGGGCGGGCACCTAGCACCTAGCGCCTAGGCGGACGCCTTTTAGAACAGAGGCTTTTAGTGCGCTCGGAGAAAGGCGCCTCACCTAATGAGGTGCGGGGCGCTGATGTTGCGGCTTTCTGCGAGGCACGCCTTTAACTACCATGGGTATTTCAAACCTTAGAAGCCAGGCGCGGAGGCGGGAGCGGAGGAGCGCGATTACTTAGAAGAGTCTAAAGTTGGAAGTGTGATGGGAGCATTCGCTAATAATTTTTTTATGTTTATTAATTATTGTTATCAAAATTTATAGATATCTTAATATTTATTAGAATTTATGAAGTTCGGTTTAAAGTTACAGATAGATCATTCACATCATTCGCATGGTTGATATCAAGGTAAGTAATCATTAATTTCTTGTTATTTTGATGAACGTATATTAAAAATTCTCCAACTTTCTTCCCAAAATTTCAGTCCTTTTTTAAAATTATTCTTTTGGTGGATTCACAGTTTGTATTATTCTTTCAGATTGTGGATTGTATCTTATTCTTTCCTTCACAATTTATATATAGATCTATATGTATATGTATATATATATATATGTTGGTTTATATATATGTGTTTGTATATATATATATATATATATATATATATATATATATAGTAATGGATAAGTCCGATTTTTTAACCCATGAAGCTTAACCTTCCGTTGTTTCCAAGAACTACCATCCGTAATGTCGTCAAAGGTTTATATTAGCTTTTTCTCCCATCATAACCTTTTCCCTTTGGAATGGGGTAGGCTAGGGAGTGTAAGAAAGATCGATCCATATGTTTTTTAGCGGTTGTTTGTTTGTGGGAATTTGGATTGGAATTTTTTTTTACTTTTCCAAATTCTGGAATCCAACCCAAATCTAGAATTTGGTTTTGGAGAAACCTTGTTTGGTTCACTCCCAAGAATTTGAATTCGAAGGAAAAAAAAATTGAATTTGGAAAAAAAGAATTTGGTTTGAAGAAACCCTTGGGTTCCTCCAACCTCGTCGACGGCCAGACGGATCCGGCCCCTTCTTATCTCGAGCTCGACGTCGATATCCTCGAGAACGTCAGGAGGAGCAAACAAGGCTCTGACAGTCCTCGTCAGCCAAGGCTCTGACCGTCCTCGTCGTTGGTCGTGATCGGGGATGGGACGCCACAGAGGTCTCCGTGCGGAGGCCGTGACCAGGGAGGGGACGCCGCAGAGGCTCCTCCGTCCTCGTCGGCCAAGACTCTGTGGCGACACTGACAGTGGGGAGAGGGGGGAGCAGGGAGAGGGCCAAGGGCCCGGCTTCTACGGGAGGGGCGGCGGAGAGGCTCTGACTGTCTTCGTCGACGGCTACGACCGGTGGGACGTCAATTTCCCACGCAAAATGGGGGGAGTGGGGGCTGTGTAGCTAGCTTGTTTCCTCCACATCCCATGAAAAATGAAGGATGTGGGAGGGGAAATAAACCAGGGGACAGGAACTGCACACAGTCCCGATTGCCAAATCCCGTCTCCTCTCCCCTGCCAACCAAACGGCAGATCTACAAATCCAAACCCCAAAATCCGGATTTTGAGCAAATCCAACCCGCAAAAACCTTCCAACCAAACAGCCCCTTATAGTTGGTTGCCAACATGACCTCTATGCAGGTGCAAAGATCCCGCCGATATAGCCAAGCACGAGAGGATAGTGCCATAAAACCTAGACAGCCAGTTTGAGCAGGTAGTCCTAGTTTTTTTTTTTTTTTTGGCTAGTCCAACAAAGAGTAAAGACGGTACAATTGCTTAGGGAATTGCTGTAGTGACGAAAATCAGTAAAAGCAGCAAATTTTATGGCTATGACTACGAGACCGCACCGAGCTTTATAGGGGAAAAAAAAGCAATTACTTTTCTGAGAAGAGGAAATAGATGCATCATTTCACAAATTACAGGGGCTAATAGAAAAAAAAATTCATTACAGGGGCTAATAGAAAAAAATAGCATGTGTGCAATTAAGCAATTTTCAAAACAGAACAAATTCAGTATTAACATAAATTCGAAGCAAAAAAATTGGAATTTGAGCAAAAAAATGATGAGAATTGAAGGAACCTTCGACGATTTTCTCCCAGAATTGGTAATCGGACCGGACCACGTCTCCGAGACCGCCTCCGACGCCGGAGATCCGATGGCGGAGGTTCCATCGGAGAGACGATCCGACGGCGGAGGGAGATCGTCGCTGGTTCTCGGGGCGTGGACGCATAACTTGAACCCCAGAGCCATCTTCAACTTCCTCCACTTGCTCGCCATTGCTCCGTAGTTAGGATTAGGGTTAGGGTTAGGGTTTGGATTGGGAATGAAGGGATGGATTTTATTTGGTGGGAACGATGAAAGTGGAGATGCGGGTCAAAAGAGAAGCGGTCTGTGAGCCGCCATCAACCAGAGTTTTCGGAAATATCCTCAGCAATTCCGGAGATTTATGGGCAAGACATCATTTGGATTGTTCAAGGAATTGGACTTCACGGCAGAGGGTATATTTGTAAGTATACGAAAGATTTACGGTGTGATGGATGACAATAGAAATGTTTATTTTGGATTTAGTTGTTGGAATTATTCAAAAAATATCTATATTAGTGGGGTATTATTAATTTTTTGTGTAATATTTTTTTATCTAAAAATATTATTATTTAAAGATTAAAAAAAATTAGTCATCCGGTAACTCAAACTTTTCTACTAACCTAAATCCGCCATAACCCTCTCTCTTTGTTGATTTATATCATGTTCTTCTTTTTATTGAAAATTACATGTGCCACGAACCCTAGTATATATGTATAGCACTATTTTTTATTCGAATTTGTGACATGGATAGAGAAAGGAGGAATTCATGTATGTACCAATTGAACAAAAGCTCTAACAACAATTGTTGCCACATGTTCTTATTTTGGTGTCATAAAAATATATATCTAATAAATATCATGTACATCACATATTTTTTGTGTAAAAGTTTTTTGTTTAAAAATATTATTTTTTATGGATAAGAAAGCGAATTGCTCACCCACTTTTCTGCCTAAAAATGTTAGTATTTTTGGTGAGAGGGGATCCTGATGCATATGGTTAGCATATTGTTGTTTGTTATATCCTAATGCATATGGTTAGCATATTGTTGTTTGTTATATCCTAATGCATAGGTTTAATATTTAACCAGATAATTAGATAATTTTTTATCTTTTTGTTAAGAAATAATTATATTATGGTAGGTGGAAAGAAGAAAATAGTCTATTTCTTTCACCAATCCGATTCTATAATTCTTCGAGGCATTATTGAACTCCGACATATTTAGTGAAGACGAGGTCTGTATTTTTTTTGGGTAAATTTTTTATGTTATTTTGTTATAATTGTTAATAATGTTTGTTATACAAAATTTAGACGAGATATTTCTTCCAGCAACTGATTTTACCAAATCGATTCTCTCAATAATTCAATATTTTTCAAGATTTGATTTTGATTAATTAATTAATTATTTTTTTTTTATTTATGTGGATGATAATATCGCAAGAGATTATTTTTGGTCTAGCAGTTTCTTAGTAAAAAATATTATTATTTATGGATAAAAAAGTATTTTGCTGTCCAACTTTTCAACCTAAAAAATATAAGCTAATTCTAAAGGCACTAAAAAAACTACTTAGGTTGGCCAAATTTTTTTTTTTTTTTTACAAGTTTGTTATCGAAAAAATTGTTTCAGGATAGTCCAAATTTTTCTAGGACTGTCAAAATATTTAACAGTCCTTCCAATACGAAAGACTGTCAAATTTTTTGACAGTCTTAATTTAAGAATTGGGATCTGCCTCCTCCGTCTCCTCCCTCTTCCTCCTCCACCTCCCTCCTCCTCCTCCTCCTCCTCCTCCTCCTCCCACCGCCGCGCCTCCTCCTCCTCCTCCTCCTCCTCCTTCTCCAGACTCCTCCTCCTCCTGCCGCCGCCTCCTCCTCCTTCGACGATTGGGGTTGGGGCTAGGATTGGGGTTTGGGGTGGGAGATAGGGATTGAATTGTCCTGAATAAATTTGAGACTGTTCTAAATAAAAATTAGAAAAATTTAGACTGACATGAAATAATGAGCTTTCATAAGCAAAATTTGAAGTGATATAGAAACAGCCAAAAAAATATCATTCTTTCTAGTGAAAGTGGGGATCCGATGCATAAGGTTGTTTGTTATATGCTGATGCATAAGATTGTTTGTTATATCCTAATAAATACAGTTAATAACTCGATGATTAGATAATCTTTTGGTTAAGATAGAAATTCTATCATGGTAAATGATTATAAGACTGTCATTTTTCTTATTTTACTGGAAATGTCCTACCTCTTTCTCCAACAAAATTTTGTTTTTTTTTTTTTTTTTTGGAATTTAGGTGGATGAGAATATATGAGAAATATTATCAATCGCATATCGTTCTGCCATTCCAACATCATCCGTTTCAAAGAGTTTAGGGTCTTGGAATCTCTCTTAAGAAAAAATGATATAAAATTTGCAATTTTTGTGATATTTTTTGTTAATTTTTTTTTTTGAAGGTGGTGTTGACTACGACGCATCCGACGATCGCCATAGAGTACATCGCCAGCGGGAAGCTCTTCTAACAAATATGCAACGCCGACAGATTCAACAAAGATGAGGGGTATATTTTTTGGGGGTAAATTTTTGATGTTATTTTATTATAATTATAAAATTACTAATAATGTTTGTTGTGCAAAATTTAGGATAAAAGTGCAAAAAAAGAAAAATCTTCCTTAGATTTATATTTTTTGCAAAAAAAGACCCCTAGTTTAAGACGGTCCTTACATTTTTATTTTGGCTCAGTTTACACTCAATTGGATTCTGCCGTTAACGGACGTCAAATTAGACCTGAAGTGACGATTATACCCATCTAAAACTTAAGGTAAAGTACAAAAAAATCCTTGTTAGTTTAGTTTAGATTTTTTTTTGTGGCAGAAGATTGAGATAGACCATTAGGTTTTGGTTGGGTACTAATATATTTATTTGTATATATTAATTTATTATTATCTATATTAATTTATTATTATTTATATGTATTTGTATACTAATATATTTATTTGTTATTATTTATATTTATTTGTATAGTAATATATTAATATATTTATTTGTATATTTTAGTTGTTATTAATACAAAAATATATAGACAAATAATTATATGCAACTTGGAAACCTCTTAAAAATAAGCCATCTAGATTTTATTTTTGATACGTACAACGCACGTGAACGTGACTGTTTTTTTAATGCAACTTGGAAAGCTCTAAAGAATAAGCCTTCTAAGTTGTTTGTATACCCTCCATTAATTATTAAAAATTAAGTTGTAATACCTGCTATGACATCCACCTCATGATCCATGTCATCTACTTCCAATGCAAAAGCTTGTCCGTTCCTCTGCGGTTGTCCATGTCCGGCCCTCATATACTGATCCTCCTGGGTAGGTAGCGGTGGTCCTCTCTGAAATCCTCCTGCTGCCAGGGGTCGAGGTGCTCCCGGTCCAGTCATCTGCTGAGCTGGCTTCGGTGCTGGAAGCGCTAGCCTCTGAACTGGTGGTGGAAGTGTCGATGCCTGCATTGGGCAGTCTCTCGCCAGGTGCTGTCCGGAGCCACATCTCATACACTGACCCAAGCGAGTCCGACAGTCTCTCAAAATATGTCCACGTTTCCCACAATAATTGCAGTAGGGCTTCTCCAGATTCTGGTATGGTGCTGCTCTGTGTTGGTACTGTTGTTGCTGAGCTAAATGACGTCTGATAGGTCCTCCTTGTTGTATCCTGGCTGGTCCCTGCTGTATCCTTGCTGATCCTTGTTGTGTCCTCAGCTGACCACCCTTTCCTCTGCTGATGGTTTCTTGCAATCTGGCTTCTGTCAGTAGTTCAGCATAAGAGATCCGGGACTGCGAGCTTGTATAATGTTGTAGCTCAAAGGTTAGTCCTCGATGAAACCTCTTAGCCTTGGCCAAGTCATCTGGTATCAGGGCAGCGCCATATTTGCTGAGTCGACTAAACTCGGCATCACACTGGTCCACTGTTCGGTTTCTCTGCTCAAAGTGAAGAAACTGATCGTACAATGTATCTCTGACGGTGTCCGGGAAGTACTTTCTCTCGAAGCACTCCAAGAACTGCTCCCAAGTCTGGTATGTACCCAACTGGCGCTCCATGGATTCCCACCAGTGATGAGCATTACCATCTAGAAGCGCCCTTACACCCGTCATCCATAGGTCTGTAGGTAACTGCGATGCCTCCAAAAGCTTCTGCGTGTGAGTGATCCAGTTGGTAGTCTCCTCTGGGCTCTCAGTGCCCTTGTACGGCCTCAGACCCATTTGAATAAAGTCCTTTACTGAACCAACTCTAGCTCGAGGTACTGGAGCTAGTGCTTGAGTTGGTACAGTAGTCTGTGAAGCCATCTTCTCAAGTGTTGCCAAAAATTCTTGCCTCTGCTAGGCTGCCTGCTGCCTCTGTTCCTGCATCATCATCTGAAAGAATTGGAACAGCTGCGCTTGGCCATCTTGCGGTACTGGGAAAGCTGGAAGGTTCCCAATAGGTGAAGCGGAAAGATCAGATGGAATTGGAGTGTGAGTCTGTCCATCTGGCCCCGGAAGCCTAGGAATCGTTGGGGTCCCTCCTTGAGTCTGACCATTGACTCCAGAAGTCGTGTCGCCATTGGCGACAGTACATCCATTTTACATATCCATCTCTCTGCAGGTGATGTACAAAACGATTAAAAGAAGTACAGGAATCAAACAAGATGTAAGTATTAAATAGGAAGGATGAGTTTCAGTCAAGCGTGGATGAGATCCTTATACTCTATTCCTATAGGCAGGCTTGTTCGGTACAGTGACATAACCGAGACAATATATTCTCGACCTGCATGGGCCACCACTAAAAATATGTCACGTCCCAGTCCCAAAATACATAGGACTAGGAATACGTAACACGCCAGCCGTATGTATACGAACTCTAATATATGGAAACCATATACACACGTACGTTGTACATGAATATCCAATCTACAGTGGTAATATACTGTCACAACAAGTCACACGTAAATCTATATCTCATCCACAGCACAAATAATAAATAAATGGAAATGAATAACTGAATATCAAAGATGAGTATCAAATAATAAATCTCAAAGTATGATAGTCGGATGGAAATAAATCCACTATAATCGACTATACCAAAACTACTAAAGAGAGAGAAGAGAATAAACTCTAATATCAGAATAAATGTCTCGAAAAGAATAGCAACTAGAATCTCTGAACAACTGCAATGAATCACATATAATCCGAAGGTAAGACCTTCTCAGTCTGATAGGTAGCGTCAGGTCCAGGTCCATACTCCTGCGGGTACTCCTGCTCATCTATATCTGAAAAGGTACCAGGTCCTCAGAGGGACGTAACAAGATACATATAAACATGCCAATAAATTACTGAAATATAAATATCCAATGGGGTCGCCTAACCTTTCTAAGTGAATGCAGTTTGAGAATAACTTTCCACCAAGTGGGCTATCTAGCTAAAATGGGATTGGCATGGTTCTCTTGGAGATCCAGGGGCCTACAAAGCATGTCGTCTTTTGAACGGCAGAGGCCGCCTGATAATATATAATATATAGTGGTCATCATGACCGCGCATCTCCGGCAGAGCGTACGGGTTACAAGGGAAAAAGTGCAAAGGAGCCCAAATGCCTTACTTGTTGTTCTTCCCACCCCATGCTCTAAGCATGTCATGTCCATGACACGATAAAAGCTCTAAATAACTGCCAGGTCTACTAGTATGCAAAGTTTCTATCGGAAGTTATTCCTATCCGTCGCACGACCTATACGTACCAGTGGCCAGCCGAGTACGCAAGTCCGTGTCCTACATGTGACTCACACTCGTGTAAGAATAGTGTCATGGCCAATGAAACATAAGATGCCTCATGAAAATGGGATAGTCTCATAAAGTAGGTCCAATGCATATACATAAATAAAAATATAGTACGACAACACCGTCATTGTACCCAAGTTTCCTTGGACGCGCAATTTATATAACAGTTAAAATAAATAAACTAAATAAACAGAAATAAACATGCATGCCTCATATGGAATGTAAATACAGTACAATGGCAAGGTATACTTGTCTGGCAAGAAATCTGTAGAGTGTACGCGCCCAAATGTCAAGAACACGGAATCAGAAACTAATGGCTCCGAACAAACGTATTCGGATGCTGAAATAAACATCACCAACATTTTCGGAATCAGCAAAATAGCTAGAAATCACTACCCTTTCGTCCAATTTGGACACAGGGGCAAAACGATAATTTTGGATAAAAGTGGGATCCACGTATGGCCCACTTTGTACCGAAAAGCATGCTAAGGGTAACAGTCTCTAAATGGGATAAATTATAGATCAAACAACTCTAAATGTCAATACGAACCCAACGGTATGACCAAATATGGATTCCGATGGGCCGAACATAATTTCGTCCAAAAAGTCAACCGTGGGGCCCGCCAATTGATGACTTGGTCAACTGTCTCAGAATTGCATAAAAATTGGGTCACAGGACCAGCGCGTTACCACGAGTCCAGTGGCATAAGTTTCGTCGCAATATGACGAGCGTGCACAAAATGCGCACAGCTTTCGAAAGTTGCGATACGGGGATTGTCCGCGGATACGGGATAATTCCGACGCGCACACGCGTCCGAATAAGTTTTCGCGAACTCTCACGTGTCCGGGTACACTGCACGCACCGTTTGGTACACTTGATACACGGCGGGGCAGTCCCGTTTGGCGGGACGCTCTCCGTTTCATAACTTTTGAAAATCTGGAAAATATGTTTTCGGGATTTTCTAACGAATTTAATTCTACCTACAACAGTTAATAATATAATATTAATTAATAAAAATTAAACTAGGTCAAGTAGTCTCCGTATACCAAAAAGAAAAATAGGATTCGTATCTTTGTGGTGGGAGATATGAATCCGGGAACATAGGTGATCACCGCAGTTTTCTGCGATACCCAGAATTTGTCATTTTCTGCCAACTTTGATGCTATTTTCGCCTAGGGTTACGCGTTCTTCGAGGTCTACTATCATACAGGTATTGAAGAGGGTTAAAGGGTGAGCGTATCGGTGAAGATGGGGTGGCGTTTAGTTGAGCAAGGTGACGGAAAACTACACGGAAACACAGGTACCTCGCTGTTACTTTCTGCAGTTGCGCGGGGTGCGCGGGGTCGCGGTCGTCGGGGTCGGTTCTGGACGGCCTGGACGGTGGTTCTGGCTGCAGTGGCGGCGACGTTCAGGTCTAAATGGGAAGAGGAGGAGAAAGATGATCTAGGGTTAGGGTTTTGGTTGAATGGTTTATATATATAGCAAAGGGAGAGAGTTATGTATGTATGGCGCTCGCTGGGGGGGGAGGTTAATGCTAATGCTGTTGCTTGACTTAAAGGGGTGCATATGCGGGTTGCTTTGCTAACAAAAGGGTGCGGCTGCTGATGCAACGCATGGGGTGAGCGGGTAGGATGGTGCGGTTTGGGTAGTGGGTTGTAGGATCCATTAATTAGTATATTGATTTTCTTTTCTTTTCTTTTCTAACTTTCCTTTTTCTTTTTTCTTTTTCTTTTTCTTTCTTTTTCTTTTTCTTTTTCTTTCTTTTTCTTATATATATATATATATATATATATATATATATATATATATATATATATATATACCTATAGAAAAATCTAGAATTATATTAATGCATACCATTAAGTTAGGAACTGCCTAAAGTGTCTCCTACATGGAATAAATTCGGAAAAAAATTTAATGGCCCCATAAATCTCCTAAGTTCACCAACACCTAAAATAAAAATTAATAAAAATCTATTTCTCCTAGTTAGCCACTAATTACTACAATTAAATTAATAATGAATTAAAAAGGGTAAATACGATTTTTAGGAATAGGGGTTTTACAACATATATATTATGAGTATCAATGTTATATGCTAAGATTAATAATATGTATAATATGTCTATGTACTAGATGACCCGAGTATAAATCACGGATACCCCATAGATTACATTGACCTGTGACCATGTAATATGTTAGCAGATTGCCATATGTACACCGACGTACTGGCAAGACCATATCATTGACTGTCTGTTATGCACAACAACTACAGACGTGACACCCTAGCGTAGTCGTTGAGTTAATTTTGTTTTGATTATGTGTGTTAGTATAATGTCTGATACAATATTATATTATATGATATGTCTATAGGACTGTTGGATCATTCAGACGATACTTTGGAACCAGGACATTGGTATTGCCAGCTAAGGACCACAGGCGAGTACATTCTCTGACAGTTTTGATTATGTTGATTATCTCTATAATTCTAGTTATATAGCGTACATAATTCCGACACTGTTGTTTACATGATTTGGCATCATCGAGACCTGTCACGAGGAGTCGTGATTTGTAATCCATCGTGCTAGCTGGAGAAAACAGAAAAATATTAGTAGCTTATGTGATCATACCTAACTCTACTTGCATCATAGCTCACCCACACCTCACGTCGGTACAGACTGACCATTACATGCCTCATAGCCTGTTATGTATGATTAGCCTGACTATTGCTTGCATCATAGCTATCCGGATGGTTAGCCTGACCTTACATGAATCATAGCTAGTCATATATAGCAAGCCTGATCAGTCCTAAACCGATCACATGATATGCTGATGTTTCACACACTTAGCTAGATGTTCTTGGCATGTATCTCTAGTATATTGATCTAGCATCTCTACATGTTCTAGTTATTGTTCTAGCATTTACTTATATTCTAGTTTATTGTTCTGGCGTGCACTTGTATTCTTGTTTATTGCTAGTTGTACCATTGAGATGACATATGTGTTCCAGTATTCCTTTATTCCAGTACTTCATTATTCTAGTATTTCTTATTGCCAATATTCATATCTATCTTGTATTTCTATATCTATCTTGTATTTCTTTACACTGTGTTATAGATTTTGTCAATATTTGTGGAACTGCTGTTAGTGCTTGTACTTCGTTCCAATCCTGACTGGATATTTTTTCCAGAGGATCTTGAGAATTTATATCCCTCACATTACAGACCAGGTATAGATGCAGACTACA
Source organism: Iris macrosiphon (assembly GCA_036927795.1). Lineage (NCBI taxonomy): Eukaryota > Viridiplantae > Streptophyta > Magnoliopsida > Asparagales > Iridaceae > Iris > Iris macrosiphon. Next base: position 65,768,213 of record JAYESA010000009.1, on the reverse strand, counting down.
CACCAGAGATCTTAGAGGAGACTATTCCTTTAGAGGATACATTACCTGCAGCTATCTAAACATCTTATGCTGAGACTTATTTGAGGTTTATTTCAGTTTATGTTTAGACTTATGTTAAGTTTAACTTGAGACTTATGGAGACTTTATGTTAGACAGGTAGACTGTGGTTTATCTATATTTTGAGATATGGTGTTTAACTATGTTATTCTTCTTATCTTTTATCGTGCTTTTATACTCTTATAGTTGTTGTGATTGAGTTTACTTTATGAGATATTGTGAGATGTATATTGTCCTCCTTATGGAGATTGATATCATTGATAGGATGTGAGTTGTGTTTAGTATTTATTGTGACCTAAACAGCGTTCTACCGCCGATGCTGCGACGTAGGCTGGACGTAACCACGACTCATGCCCAAATTCTGGGTGCAGGTCGTGACATTAGGAAGAGTACATGAATCAAGCATGATGCAAGCATTTAAATAGAATGGATTGGAATGAAGGTGAGTTATAGTCAAATATGGATGAGACATAAAACTCTAATCCTAAGTGCAGGCCCGCTCGGTACAGTTACGTAACCAAAACGACTAACTCGACCTGCATGGGCCACAACTAAAAATATGTCACGCCCAGTCCCAAAATATGTAGGACTAGGTATACGTACACATGCCAGCTGTACGAACAAGTATATGAACCCAATTTAATGGATCTAACCAGTCGTAGTACACTGTAAAATATATCTAAGTCACAGTATTCCATGAAGATAAAATCTAGTCTCATCCGCAACTATCACAGAGTAAGAACTGAATGAATAGATAAGTCTCAGAATCAAATACAAAATAAAATCTAGTGGAGAACTGTAATCCCCCTGATTTTCAAGAAAATTAAATTTTTGGATTTTTACATTTTCTGGAATTTCTGAAATTTTTTGGCAATTTTTCCTAATTTAAATCAGGTGTTTTAATTATTAAAAGATTTTTAATTGTTATTAAATCATACTAAATTATTATAAAAATAATAATTTATGGTGTAAAATAGAAAATAAGACATATGATAATTTTCCGGGAATTTATTGGACCCCGGATGAATTTTAAAAAGCCCTAAATACTAATTTAATTATTAAACCCAAATAAACCGGGTTTATTTTAAAATAAATCGAACCAAACCAAATTGAACCGGACCGGGTTTTTATTTAAACCAAATTCCTTATCGGGTCGGATCCGGGTCCAACCCAGACCCGACCCGTTAACCCGAACCCGACCCGCCTATTGATTTTCGGATCGGGTCGGATCCACTGAACCGACCCGACCCGTTGGACCCGAAACCCGACTGCTACAGTTCTCCCTCTTCCCCCGACCCTAACCCTTCCTCTCCGGTCGGCCAACCGTCGCCGCTTGGCTTCCCAGCGCCGCCTCGCCTGCCCGCTCGCCTCCGGCCGTTCCAGCAACCGCCGCCGCTCCCTCTTCCTCTCCCCCTCACCGGAAAACCCTCCGCCTCCTCCACTTCTCTATAAATCCCCCAACCACCGGCTGCTCATCCCCTCGCCGCCCTCACTACACTCGTCCCCAGCCACCCGGAGCCGACGAACTCCTCTCGCCGTCCTCCGCCCTTCGATGACCTTGACGCCGCCTGAATCCCCTTCGCCGCCGCCCTTCTCGAGCTCCGCCTGACTTCGTCGAAGCTCCGACTCGACAGCAGCAGCACTCACAGCAGCCGTCGGCCATCCCCGAGCGTTGCCTGAGCCGCCGCAGCCCTAGCCGACCTCGCCGCCTCCGGCCAAGTGCTCCACTGCCTCCCTCCGGTGAGTTTCAGAGGACACGGACACGGGCTGGACACGAACACAGGAAGACCCGGACACAGGGAAAACCCTAAACCCTAACTGAGACACGGCCGGACACAGTGTCCAGAATACGAGGACACGAGATATCTCCTGTTTCCAGGAGCCCTGTTTAGGTATTCATAACTTTGTGCTCGTAGCTCGGATTTCGATTCCGTAAATTTTATCGCGTAGCCTGTTTGACCCTCTCGGTGCCCGGACAAACCGCTCGGGGCATCGCGTCCTGTGGTGATCGCACACCGCGATCCAAAAACAGGAAAAACTTAGCCCTGTTTCACCCCGGTATCGAGTACGCCCCGCCAAACGGGACGACTTGGTCGCGTGCGGTCTTTACAGATACGTGCACGTCGTTGATACGGACGTGCGGGCTTTCGCAGAAGCTGATTCGGATGTGCGTGCACACCGAGATCAGTGCGTATCCGCGGATACTGCCCCGTATCCGTACTTTCTGTTTCTCGCTGTAGCTTAGTGTACACAAGTCAGATCGAGACAAAACTTGCGCCATTGGACTCGTAGCAATACGCTGGTCCTGTGAGCCAAGTTTGGTTCGATTCTGAGAACGTTGACAAAATCGTGTGTTGTGGGCCCCACAAGCTCCACCCGACGGGCGATTTTGAGAACGGCTCATCGGAATCCAATTCTGGAAGTTTCGTTGGGTTCGTATCATCGTTCCTGACCTGTTGACACTAAGTTTGACTATTTTGAGACCTTTGACCCTGGCGCATTTTTCGGTGCAAAGCGGCCCACATCTGGACCCCGCCTTGACCCGAAAATGACGTTTCTGCCCTTGTCTCCAAATTGGACTCAAGGACAGGCATTCCTAGTTGATTGATGTGTTCTGGACCTGATGGTGATGTTTGTTTCAGCAACCGGAGCAGTCCCTGCAAATCCAGCTATTGCCAGAGCCATACTTGGAGCTGAAAATCCAGGCAAGTGTACCTTGCCATAAAATGCAGTTATTGATTCAGTTTAATTCTCTGCTTTAATTTCTATAACTGTTGAACTTGCCCTATCAAGTAAATTAAACCCAGGACACCTGACACAAGGCATGATACAGAATCTTCCTGATTATTCAAGGGGGTTTGTATAAAATATAGATTTCATGACTTAAGCTTATTTCCTTAGAACATGACTGACTGCATTAGTTTTAATCTTGCGTAACATGAACATTGAGATCTGTAACGTGAGATTCATTGGGTGGGGAGAGTATTACCATATCAAGGCTGAATATATATTATATACTGTTATCTGGAAGTGTCCTAGTCTCTGACACAGAGCTTTGGCACCTGTACTGGCCCTTCGAGAAAATACTGCTATGGTTTCTTGTCACTGATCCTGTAGTAGTCTCAGCCTGAGTATGAATAATAACTCTCAATTGCATTATCACTTAGCTAGTTTAATTATTTACCCAGATTTATTTGATAGCAACATCGGCATGCCACTGTCTTAGACTTAGTAATTTCTTGTGCTTCTCTTGTGTTTAACATCTTGGTTGACTTACATGTTCATTCACTGTATTTTGGCTCGTATTCTTCTGTACCTTGTTACGTCCCTCTGAGGACCTGGTTTTGTTCTCCAGTTATAGCAGACGAGATCTACCCTGAGGTGTACGGAACAGGGGCACTACTCGGAGCAGTACCTGAACCTGAGGACGAGGTGATCGCTGAGGACTTCTCCTGAACAATTGCTTCGCCCTGCTCAGTATTATGGCAAATAGACTTTAATTCCTGTTAATTTAAACTCTTTATTTCCTGTCTTTGAGAACTTGTGTAACCAGACTAATATCGGATTGTTCTCCGATTTTATTTACTTTGACTGTTGTTGTTTGATATTTCTTTTGATGTTATTGCTATCTTATATCTGTGGATGAGAATAGTAAAACCTTGACTGATGTAATACAGCTTAAGTATGCCCGATGGATCCATTAAATTGGGTTTGTCCATCGGTGCATGCTGCTGGCCATAATCACGCATCCAGTCCCTCGGTATTTTGGGACTGGGGCGTGACAAGAACAATCCATAAAAAATGAGTACAAAAGAATATTGAAAGCATACAACTAAGAAATAAAGAAATGGTCCGACATCAACTAACTAGATGAAGACACCCAAGACACTAAGCAACTTTCGTCCATGAATGCTCCAGGAAACTTCTGTGGCTCCATCTCAAAGTTTTCGTCTGCAAAATCTCCAACTACGTAGTCCATTGTGTACAAGTGCTCGTTTGGAACTGGAAAATATGCCAGGTCCTCAGAGGGACGTAACAAGTACACAAGAAATTGACATGCATGAAAGTAAAGCAGTAAACAATAAATAGGGTAACTAACCATCTAAGTGATATGCACTCGAGATATCTCTAGCGGCGTATGGGGGGGAGGGAAGAAATAGAAGAACAATCATCCCACCAGGCGTCCAAAAGGACTCGGGGGTACGACAGTCACACAATATACACAGTAAGAAACATAAATTTCATACGATCACTAGTAGATTCTTCCCTCCCAATGTATCTGAACCGTATACGTGGTGCAGACATAATACAACAACGTCAATAAATACAGACAACTAGCCCAACTCTAACTACCATCACCAAACGAGAACTAACGTATCGATAATCAGTCGACACGCTAGTCCATGCACTCAATCACTCAGTGATCGGGTTAAACATATGTCAGGTCAGAAGATACCACGTACCTTCACAATATACCAGGTCAGTCTGCTACTCTAAAATGCGTGCACATAACTAGTAAATAAAAACTAGGCATATGTATACTAAACAAAAAATCAAGCAAGGTGTATTTGCCTTTTAAGATAACCTGCGAGCACAACAAATCTGGTCCGGAGCTCTCCACAGAAATGTCACTAACACCTACTAATTATTAATACTCTAATTAGATTCTTATTTTCTATTTACATTAAGTTATCATTTAGTGATTAATCCTACGTTGGTTGTACATACAAGTAACTACACACCAAATTATTACTAGCCATCAAACATTACCAAAAATCATTTTTAAAATATTATTTATTAAACTATTAATTCTAGAATAATTCTAAATTTTTTAGCAAATCATGGTTTTCAACTCACAAGGAATTTCTACGAAGGTTGGTAACTAGTGATGCAGTTATGGTTGCTAAATAGGGTTTTCTCGACATGCAAGTTCTCAAAAAATGAATTCATAAAAAAATTTAAATTCTGGAAATAATTCTAAAATACTAGGAAAAAATTATTTAATGAGTTCCTACATGCATAACTATCAATTCTACTTGTTGGTCTTTCCGTTTGACACATACTAGTCTTCTAGCAATAGTATTGACAAAATTTTGCCATTATAACCATACTATTATGCTTTGCATAAAAATCTTAAATTATATTTAATTCTGAAAAAATAAGTTTTAATCACAAAATAATAGGGAGAACATTCATATATGGCCAAAGAACAAGTTATAAAAAGTTTACATGCAAACTATGTCAACTATGTATCTTTTAATGCATAAAATTTATTTAAATCAATAGTAATATTTATGAAAAAATAATTAAAAAATAAATTTAATATATGTTAATAACAACATAATTTAATTATTTACAAAGTTTTAGAATATTTCGATGCAGGATTTTGGATAAAACATTAAACTAGGTCACCCTACACATTGTACATACAATTTATTTAACACAAATTTATCAAACTAATATTATAAAATAAACAGTAAAAATATGGATAAAATAATTTAATCATCATTTTTCTCTATTATTAACATGGTTTAATCAAGATTTCTATCTAGGGGTGCATACATGCATTCATGGGTTCAATTTTACAATTAACAACATAGGTTTAAACATACAATACATTTATCAATCCACCATATTATATAATTCTTGATTTTTTAAACATCATAGAAAAATTAGTTTATCATTAACCAAAAGAAGATTAGGGTTTGGATCTATATATATCCATGCAAATTAGGGTTTTACTACATCATGCAAAAATAAGATTTACATGAATCATACAAATTAGAGTTTTACATCAACATACAAATTAGAGTTTACCTCATCATACAAGTTAGGTTTTTATAATAATCTATGAAGAAGAAGATGATCATGGATAATAAGAGATCATGGAGAAGAATAAAAGGGGTTGGAGAAAGAACTTACTAGAAGGTGGAAGTGGAAGATGAACTAGGGTTCTTGGATGGAGGAAGCCTCGGGGTGTCCGTGTGGGGGATGGGGTCGGCGGCTTCGAGGGAGGAGGTGAAAAGAATTTTAGATTAGGGTTAGGGACGTTTAAGATGAGAGGTTATTTTATATATATATATATGTGTGTGTGTGTGTGTGTGTGTGTGTGTGTGTGTGTGTGTGTGTGTGTGTATGGATGGATGGATAAAGAGAGAGGGATGGAGAGGTCGGCGGAAGAGGGGGTGCACACGGGTAGGGGGGCAAGGGTATGGGGGGGGGGGGTAGGAATGGGTTTGGTTTAAGTTATTTTTTAATTTGGTTGGTAGCAAATCTATGGTAAATCTCTACTCCAATTAGATAATATAACCAAGATTCGATTGGATTCTAAAAGGAATAAGATAAATATAATAACTAAATACATAAATAAATCCTACAAAAGAGGAAAGTGGCCTAAATTGGCATGGAGGAATTATGGGTTGCTTTATGAAGAATGTTGGATTGCAAAATAATCAAAAATAAATTATTTATATAAAAATATCTAAATATTATACTAAAGAAACTATGGTCGTTACACTAGTGCCGTACTAATACTAAATGATCAAATTTTGTGTCACGTGAAGATACTACGGATAGTGTCTCCAATGTAGGCTACTTCCTACGAAGGGCGATGTAGATTTTGGGGTCATTCTATGTCATTAATGTTCAAACTACGGTAAAATATCCTAAAGCAACCATTGAATTTAAATTGATTTTAAAATAATCTAAATAAACACAAAAAAATATAGAATACACAAAAATACCTATTTTTAGGTGAGAGATTTTATATTTGTCAAGCAAAGCGTGCAGTTGCGGTTCGAAATCGAACAACTGCATCAGAGAGAATATTTTGCCATTATTGGGGCATTATGTCACGGAGCATTCGGAGCGAGGGGTGTTGCACCAAACGGAGCACGGTGCCGAGAAGCGACATAGTGCCCAATGGAGATAATTTTAGGATGGTGCCTTGGCCTATAGTTGGAGAATGGTTATGGTAAATTGGATGGATCGAGACGAGTATCGTTTGGTGGGGAGAGAAGGCACGATTCTCTCATCATACCTATATGGTTGGAGTTTGTATTGGTCACAGACAACCTGTTGTGCACAGTGTTTGGTTTCCTCGAACGGGATTGGCTCTGGGACACCGAGACCGCTCGACCATGGAGAAAATAAATGGTAACGTGCTTTGGGCATGGTACTGGCAATTCGAGATGACCAGGTGGGCTTGTAAGCCCCCTGATTTTCAGGAATTATTAATTTCGACTTTTCACAATTTTCTAGAATTTTTGAGATTTTTCTGTAATTAAAACCTAGGCTCTTGGTAATTAAATGATTTTTATTTGCTGTTAATTACTATTAAAATATTATAAAATTAATATTTTTGGGTGTAAAATGAAAAACTGGACTTAGGATAATTTTTCTGGAATTTATTGGGCCCCGGACCTATTTTTAAACACCTAAAAACTATTAATTATTTATTTAGTAATTTATTTATTTAATTTAACCTAACCCAGCCCACCTAACTTAACCCAGCCCAAAACCCCGGCCCAGCCCAACCCATTGGCCTATCGGGTCGGGTCGGATCCGCCCGACCGAACCCGACCCGCACCCGCGACCCGCTAGCCCATACCCCCACTTCCCCCGTGCGACTCGGTCAGTCCCCGCTTTCGCCGGCAGCGCCGCCCGCCGCTCCGTCCGGCTCGCCCCCGCCCGCTCCGCGCAACCTCGCTACGACCTACCCTTGTCACGCCCCAGTCCCAAAATGACGAGGGACTGGAGAGGCGTGGCAATGGCCAGCAGCACGCACCGATGGACAACCCAATTTAATGGATCCATCAGGGCATGCTTAAGCTGTAGTCTAGCAATACTATGTTACAGTCTCAGGTATTTCTAATCTCATCCACAGATAACACAGATTGAAGCCAGACATAATGTAATGGAAATATACAATATGAAATAAGGTTATCTCGGGAAACAAATCCGGGAATTATTCTGTTACAATAAAGGAAAGACAGGAAGTAAAATGCTGGAAAATGTAAATACTGAGTAGTTGAAGCCGGTGCTCAAGAGAAGTCTTCGGCCACTATCTCGCCCTCTGTTCCTGGTTCTGTTCCGAGGAGTGCTCCGGTACCGTACACTTCTGGGTAGTTCTCTTCAGCTGTACCTGGGGACATCATCCATTCCAGGTCCTCAGGGGACATAGCAAGGTACAGAAATAACTCAAGCCAAATGAATATCAGTGTAGCAATAAGATAATCAGCAGGGTAAACTAAGTAACCAGCTATGTGATATGCAATATGAGAGCAGCACTAGATCTCAGGCCGAAGCCACTACAAGCTCTGTGTCGGGGAGCCGGGGTAGCAGCAATAACTATGATTTACACTATGAGATATACTATGTTTTATATATAATATCAGCCTGTAGTCTGTGTGTCTCTCCCCACCCAATGTAATCACACGTCTCATGTCCATGACACGCATAATCATAACTAATGCAGTAAGTCTGATAGCTATGAATCAAATGTCTAAGAATGTAAAGTCTATGTCATATAACATGCATCCTATACAGAATCACCTTGAATGTCTCAGGAAGACTTTGTCTCATGAAATAGTGTCAAGTGTCCTGGGTTCTGGTGTACTTGATAGGACAAGTACGAGAATTATCGGGTCTCGATATCCATGTCTATGTGACGTTACACAACCCCGCGTACGGAGTTGGCACCCGACTGTGATCGGACACTAAGTACGTCACACGTCTCCTAGGTTAAGTAGTTAAAACATGTTTATATTTAATTCACCAGAAATCAAGTAAAGTACTATGTCAAGAATTACTGAGATTTGGCAGGCTTTATTTGTCCATTATTGCATGATTAAGTCCAGAAAATAATTAGCAAGCTGCAGGGTTTGGCAAGGTACACTTGCCTGTGGTTCCGGCTATGTTTGCAGTTCTGACTTCGGCGGAAATTGCAGGCGGTACTCCGGTTGCTGAAACAAATATCACCATCAGATCCAGAAAATATCAATCAGCTAGAAACGCCTGTCCTTGGGTCCAATTTGGAGACAAGGGCAGGAACGGCAGTTTCGGGCCAAAACGGGGTCCACCGGTGGGCCCGCTTTGCACCAAAAAATGCGTCAGGGTCAACGGTCTCCAAATTCACCAAACTTAGTGTCCACAGATCAGAAACGCTGATACGAACCCAACGGAACTTTCAGAATTGGATTCCGATGAGCCGAATACAAAATCGCCCGTCGAGCGGGGCCTGTGGGGCCCACGACACGCGATTTCGTCAACGTTCTCAGAATCGAACCAAACTTGACCCACAGGACCAGCGTATTGCTACGAGTCCGATGGCATAAGTTTCGTCTCGATCCGACGTATGTGCACGAAGTTAGGTCGAATTGCAGAAAGGGCGGATACGGGGCGATGTCCGCGGATACGCGTTGATTCCGGGGTGCACGCACCCCCGAATCGACTTCTGCAAAATCCCACACGTCCGTATCGACGAGGCGCACGTATCTGTGAAGACCGTGCGCGACCAAGTCATCCCGTTTGACGGGGCGTACTCAGTTCCGGGGTGAAACATGGTCTGGTTTTTCCTGTTTTTGGATCGCGGTGTGCGATCACCACAGGACGCGATGCCCCGAGCGGTTTGTCCGGGCACCGAGAGGGTCATACAGCCTTCGCAACGCAATTTGCGGATTCAAAATCCGAGCTACGAGGTAAAAGTTACAAGTACCTGAACCTGACCGAAAAACCGAGGATCGAACTGTGTCGGTATCGTGTCCTGGACACGTGTCAGCGTGTCCAGCCTAGGGCAGTGCTGTGTCCTGCGTCCTGCCGCCGTGTCCGGGGCTCGGGGGGGCTGGCCGTCGGTCGGCGAGGTCGGGCCGGGGCTCAGGCGGCTCAGGCGAGGTATCCGGCGGCGTCGAGGGGGTCGGCGGCGAGTTCCGGCAGCGGGGAGGAGAGAGGAGCAGGGTGGAGGGGTTGGTTCCGCCTGGGGAGGAGGAGGAAGGGGAGAGGAGGAGCTTCTGGAGCCGGCGGCGGATCTGGGGGGGGGGAGGTCGACGCAGGGCGGTGGTCGCCGGGGGCTTGCCGGAGCGTCGGGGTAGTTAGGGTTTGGGTTTCGAGTTCTGGGGGAGGAAGAGGGCGGAGGCGAGGGGATTATATAGGGGGGTTGCGAGGGGCTCGGCCGGGGCGTCGTGGCGGCGGGAAAATCGGAGGGGGAGGGGCTACGTGGCTGCGGCGTGGCCGGAAATCGCGGCGGCCGGCGGGGTTTCCGGAGTCGTGGGGAGAACGGGGACGACGGGGGTGACCGGGCGGGTTCCGGGTCGGGCGCGAATCCGGGTGAGCGGACCCGCCCGACCCGCTATGGCAATGGGGGTTGGGCTAGGTTGCACTGGGCTCGGCCCACTGGGCCGGGCCGGGCCCAAAACCTAATAAATATAATAATAATAATAATAATAATAACAGAAATTAATAATTAATTAATTAATAGGTAAATACTTTTTAGGCATTTAAAAATAGGTCTGGGGTCCGATAAATTCCAGAAAAATAGCCCTAAGTCCAGTTTTTCATTTTACATCCAAAAATATTATTTTCATAATATTTTAATATTGTTTAATATCAATTAAAAATTATTGAATAATTAAAACCCTGTTTTTAAATTACAGAAAATTTCCAGAAAATTCCAGAAAATTGTGAAAAATCCAGTTTTTTAAAATTTTGAAAATTCAGGGGGTTTACAATCTACCCCCCTTAAGAAGATTGCGTCCTCGCAATCAAAGAATAACCGGTCAACAGAGATGACGCGGTCGCAAGCATCGTTTGAAAACACATCACAAGAGGCTTCAGGGAAATACCGTTTCCCTAAAATCGAAAGTTTACACTTTCCAGGAAAATCTAGCTAAAACTATAACTTTTATGAAAACCAGGTTATTATTAACAAGTTGCAAATTACTAGGTTGGGGCTGAGGTCATGAACCAACGGGCACGAACTACAACAAGACTAGAACGGAAAACTACGAATCACTTACTCGCATCAGCGTCCTGCACAGTCAGCGCATAAGCTTGTCCGCGTCCTTGAGGTGGATTCCTCTGCTGCTGCTGGGCTTGCTGGAAGAGTGCTGCTTGAGGTGCCAGAGGTGGCCTCGGTGCTGGTAGAGCTGGTTGGTTTGCCCTTCGTGCTCCATCTCGATGCTGGGGACAGTCCTTGGCTATGTGCTGATTGGTGCCGCAAATCAGGCACAATCCCAACTTGCGTCTGCAGTCCTTCTCGACATGACCCAGTTTGCCGCAGTAGTGACAGGTAGGAAGAGTCTGCGAAGCTGTCCTGGGTGGCTGGTGCGTGTGAGATCTCTTTGCAGATTCTCCCGGTGATGTCCTGTCTGGTGCTGAGGTGATTGGCCGCTTGTGGCGAGACTCCCTCCTGGTGACGCGTTCCAGGCGTCGGGCTGCAGCGAGAACATCTGAGTAGGAGGTAGGTGCGACGGATCCGATGAGTCTTTGTAGCTCAAAGTTCAGTCCGTCGAAGAACTTCTCGGCCTTCTCTTCCTCTGTCGGGATCAGGGTTGGGGCGAAGTGGCTCAGACGAATAAATTCTGCGTTGTACTCTTCCACTGTCATAGAGTCCTGAGTGAGACGGTTGAATTTGTCCCGCAGTTCGGATCGTGCGATAGCCGGAATGTACATCTCTTGGAAGAGTCTGGAAAACTCCTCCCAAGTGACTCGGTCTGGTCCGAGTCGCGTCTCCTCAGACAACCACCAGTGATGAGCATTATCCGTCAATTGCATTCGGACGGCAGTCATCCAACGTTCCTGTGGTAGCTCAGCTGCTTCAAGTTGATGCCGAATGTTGGTGAGCCATTCATGAACTTCTGTGGGCTCCTCTTTTCCAGAAAAAGTGCGGGGCTTCAGTTGGCGGAAGTCAGTGATTGAGCCTGTAGATGGCCGTCGAGCTGGTAGGTTGGCCTGCTCCAGTACAGTTACGATGCCGTCCCTCCAGAAATTGGCTTCGCGACACTGAGCCTCGTGTTGGACTTGTTGCTGAGCTTGCATCATCGCGTAGATTATTTGGAATATTTGCTGCCCGTCAATTGGTTGTCCTTGTGGGAGTACGGGCGTTGGTGGAGCGAACTGCGGCGGAGGCGGAATATCATCGCCTCGGAATCGGGAGTTAGGTTGACCTGCCTGCTGGCTCTGTTGAGTTGTGGAAACTCCTTCGACTGGTGCCACTTCGTCGTCATAGGTGACACCTGTAGCTTGGGGTGTTCCGACGGGAGTCTCATTGCATTCTTGTGGGTCCATTTTCCTGCATCCAAAATACCCAGTAAGAGGCGTACAGGAATCAAGGCAAGATGCAAGTAAATTATTTGAAGTCGATATAGAGATCAAAAACGATTCAAGCAAGTGGATGAGATTCTAAAACTTATCATATTCTTATTGCAGGCCTGTTCGGTCCCTAAGTTAAAACCGAACAATTTAGTCGTAGACCTGCATGGGCCACCACAAAAACCATGTCACGCCCCAGTCCCAAAATGACGAGGGACTGGAGAGGCGTGGCAATGGCCAGCAGCACGCACCGATGGACAACCCAATTTAATGGATCCATCAGGGCATGCTTAAGCTGTAGTCTAGCATTACTATGTTACAGTCTCAGGTATTTCTAATCTCATCCACAGATAACACAGATTGAAGCCAGACATAATGTAATGGAAATATACAATATGAAATAAGGTTATCTCGGGAAACAAATCCGGGAATTATTCTGTTACAATAAAGGAAAGACAGGAAGTAAAATGCTGGAAAATGTAAATACTGAGTAGTTAAAGCCGGTGCTCAAGAGAAGTCTTCGGCCACTATCTCGCCCTCTGTTCCTGGTTCTGTTCCGAGGAGTGCTCCGGTACCGTACACTTCTGGGTAGTTCTCTTCAGCTGTACCTGGGGACATCATCCATTCCAGGTCCTCAGGGGACATAGCAAGGTACAGAAATAACTCAAGCCAAATGAATATCAGTGCAGCAATAAGATAATCAGCAGGGTAAACTAAGTAACCAGCTATGTGATATGCAATATGAGAGCAGCACTAGATCTCAGGCCGAAGCCACTACAAGCTCTGTGTCGGGGAGCCGGTAGCAGCAATAACTATGATTTACACTATGAGATATACTATGTTTTATATATAATATCAGCCTGTAGTCTGTGTGTCTCTCCCCACCCAATGTAATCACACGTCTCATGTCCATGACACGCATAATCATAACTAATGCAGTAAGTCTGATAGCTATGAATCAAATGTCTAAGAATGTAAAGTCTATGTCATATAACATGCATCCTATACAGAATCACCTTGAATGTCTCAGGAAGACTCTGTCTCATGAAATAGTGTCAAGTGTCCTGGGTTCTGGTGTACTTGATAGGACAAGTACGAGAATTATCGGGTCTCGATATCCATGTCTATGTGACGTTACACAACCCCGCGTACGGAGTTGGCACCCGACTGTGATCGGACACTAAGTACGTCACACGTCTCCTAGGTTAAGTAGTTAAAACATGTTTATATTTAATTCACCAGAAATCAAGTAAAGTACTATGTCAAGAATTACTGAGATTTGGCAGGCTTTATTTGTCCATTATTGCATGATTAAGTCCAGAAAATAATTAGCAAGCTGCAGGGTTTGGCAAGGTACACTTGCCTGTGGTTCCGGCTATGTTTGCAGTTCTGACTTCGGCGGGAATTGCAGGCGGTACTCCGGTTGCTGAAACAAATATCACCATCAGATCCAGAAAATATCAATCAGCTAGAAACGCCTGTCCTTGGGTCCAATTTGGAGACAAGGGCAGGAACGGCAGTTTCGGGCCAAAACGGGATCCACCGGTGGGCCCGCTTTGCACCGAAAAACGCGTCAGGGTCAACGGTCTCCAAATTCACCAAACTTAGTGTCCACAGATCAGAAACGCTGATACGAACCCAACGGAACTTTCAGAATTGGATTCCGATGAGCCGAATACAAAATCGTCCGTCGAGCGGGGCTTGTGGGGCCCACGACACGCGATTTTGTCAACGTTCTCAGAATCGAACCAAACTTGACCCACAGGACCAGCGTATTGCTACGAGTCCGATGGCGCAAATTTCGTCTCGATCCGACGTGTGTGCACGAAGTTAGGTCGAATTGCAGAAAGGGCGGATACGGGGCGATGTCCGCGGATACGCGTTGATTCCGGGGTGCACGCACCCCCGAATCGACTTCCGCGAAATCCCACACGTCCGTATCGACGAGGCGCACGTATCTGTGAAGACCGTGCGCGACCAAGTCGTCCCGTTTGACGGGGCGTACTCAGTTCCGGGGTGAAACAGGGTCTGGTTTTTCCTGTTTTTGGATCGCGGTGTGCGATCACCACAGGACGCGATGCCCCGAGCGGTTTATCCGGGCACCGAGAGGGTCATACAGCCTTCGTAACGCAATTTGCGGATTCGAAATCCGAGCTACGAGGTTAAAGTTACAAGTACCTGAACCTGACCGAAAAACCGAGGATCGAACTGTGTCGGTATCGTGTCCTGGACACGTGTCAGCGTGTCCAGCCTAGGGCAGTGCTGTGTCCTGCGTCCTGCCGTCGTGTCCGAGGCTCGGGGGGGCTGGCCGTCGGTCGGCGAGGTCGGGCCGGGGTTCAGGCGGCTCAGGCGAGGTATCCGGCGGCGTCGAGGGGGTCGGCGGCGAGTTCCGGCAGCGGGGAGGAGAGAGGAGCAGGGTGGAGGGGTTGGTTCCGCCTGGGGAGGAGGAGGAAGGGGAGAGGAGGAGCTTCTGGAGCCGGCGGCGGATCTGGGGTGGGGAGGTCGACGCAGGGCGGTGGTCGCCGGGGGCTTGCCGGAGCGTCGGGGTAGTTAGGGTTTGGGTTTCGAGTTCTGGGGGAGGAAGAGGGCGGAGGCGAGGGGATTATATAGGGGGGTTGCGAGGGGCTCGGCCGGGGCGTCGTGGCGGCGGGAAAATCGGAGGGGGAGGGGCTACGTGGCTGCGGCGTGGCCTGAAATCGCGGCGGCCGGCGGGGTTTCCGGAGTCGTGGGGAGAACGGGGACGACGGGGGTGACCGGGCGGGTTCCGGGTCGGGCGCGGAACCGGGTGAGCGGACCCGCCCGACCCGCTATGGCAATGGGGGTTGGGCTAGGTTGCACTGGGCTCGGCCCACTGGGCCGGGCCGGGCCCAAAACCTAATAAATATAATAATAATAATAATAATAATAACAGAAATTAATAATTAATTAATTAATAGGTAAATACTTTTTAGGCATTTAAAAATAGGTCTGGGGTCCGATAAATTCCAGAAAAATAGCCCTAAGTCCAGTTTTTCATTTTACATCCAAAAATATTATTTTCATAATATTTTAATATTGTTTAATATCAATTAAAAATCATTGAATAATTAAAACCCTGTTTTTAAATTACAGAAAATTTCCAGAAAATTCCAGAAAATTGTGAAAAATCCAGTTTTTTAAAATTTTGAAAATTCAGGGGGTTTACACCCCTCCTCCGCCTCACCCGCCGCCTAGCTCGGCCACCCCAGTCTCCTTCTTCCCCTATATATACCCCTCTCCTCAGCCCCCTCCGATCATCTCCCCGCGCCACCGCTCCGCCCAGCGCCGCCGCGCCGTGCCCGCCCTCGCCAGCGGCCACCGTGCCCCGCCGCCACCAAGACGCCGCCGCCCGCAGCTCCCTCCTCCGCCCGACTCCTCTTCCCCACCAGCAGCAGCAGTCAGCAGCGGCCGCCCCGCCCGCCTCCGGCAGCCGTGCCCGCAGCGCCGCCTCCGCCCAGCCTCACCGGCGCCGCCCCCAGCTGCCCTCGACGTCCTCCGGCAGCTACCACCCTAAACCCTAACCCTAGTTCTCTCTGTGTACAGGACACGTGTCGAACACGGTTTTTCCGGGTTTTTTGGACCCTGTTCAGGTACGCATATCTCCCTGCTTGTTTACCCATTTTCGATTCCGTCTTTTGCATCACGAAGCCTACGTGACCCTCTCGGTGCTCGTGCAATCCGCTCGAGGCATCGCGTTTTGTGGCGATCGTGAACCGCGATCCAAAAACAGGAAAAACAATGCCCCGATTCACCCCGGAACTGGGTACGCCCCGCCAAACGGGACGACTTGGTCGCGCGCGGTCTTCACAGATACGTGCGCACCGTCGATACGGACGTGTGAGATTTCGCAGAAGTCGATTCGGGTGTGCGTGCACACCGGGATCAACGCGTATCCGCGGACAAGGCCCCGTATCCGACTTTTCTAGATTGCGCCCTAACTTTGTATACATACGTCGGATTGAAACGAAACTTGCGCCATCGGACTCGTAGCGATACGCTGGTCCTGTGACCCAAGTTTGGTTCGATTCTGAGAACGTTGACGAAATCGCGTGTCGTGGGCCCCACAAGCTCCGCTCGACGGTTGATTTTGTGATCGGCTCATCGAAATCCAATTCTGGAAGTTCCGTTGGATTCGTATCATCGTTCCTGACCTGTTGACACTAAGTTTGGTGAATTTGGAGACTGTTGACCCTGACACGTTTTTTGGTGCAAAGCGGGCCCACATGTGGACCCCGTTTTGACCCGAAATTGTCGTTTTTGCCCTTGTCTCCAAATTGGACTCAAGGACAGGGGTTTCTAGCTATTTGATATATTCTGAGCATGATGGTAATATTTATTTCAGCATCCGGAGATATTTCTGGAAATTTCTCGAGAACAGAACCGTAGTTGGAATCCAAACATCAGGCAAGTACCTGCACTTCAAGTTTATTCTTTATATTATGATAATTAGATCCTTGCTCTACTACAAACATTGGATGATTACACTTAGTGTTAGGATTTGGAGTTCATGTCTTGCTTTTCGTGTCGGGAGGGAGAATACTAGGAGGCATGTAGTTTACCCTTCCCCCTGTCCTGACTGATAACTGTTGGTACGCGACTGTAACATCAGCCGGATACTCGATTATTCCTGACTGATAGCCGTCTATGACATGCCTGATTAGCCTTATAACCCCTACATGCCAACTATGTATTCTAAATACACAATTTCACACACATAGTTTCTTTGTCTTGTTGCAGTTCTATTTTCTTGTCTCATTATCATCCTGTTTTACTCATATCCCTGATTTATAGCAATTAACCCTTAGTTAATTTTACTACTTATTATGCATATTCTTATCGTGATGCTTAGTCAATTTTTACTACTTGTCATAAATATTTAGTTTAAGCTTTGTTGTGTATTGGTACTTTGCTCCTTTCCTGACTGGATCCGTTGACATTTAGGCGATGATGAGGACTATGCCCCCACCTTTTATGGCCCATATGGCGTAGCAGATGATACATTTGAGGAGCCGGTTCCTACTTAGGAGACTACTTTTGAGGAGTACTTAGCCAGTTAACTAGTATTTTTCTTTCAGCATAATACTCGGGTTTGTCCCCGATTTATCTTCTGGTTCTGTATTAAATTGTGGATTTGGATGTCACAATTTATCTTATAAAATCTTAGCATTCCTATTTCTTATTATTATCCTTGCCTATTTATTCACTGTGAATGAGCTAGATTTTAAATTACCTGTGAATATGGTCTAGACAGCGTACTACCGCCAACACTGCGGCGTAGGCTGGACGTACTCGCGAACCGGTACCCGATTCATCTGGGTGCGGATCGTGACACATTTTTATGGTGGCCCATGCAGGTCTACGACTAAATTGTTCGGTTTCAACTTAGGGACCGAATAAGCCTGCAGTAAGAATAAAATAAGTTTTTAGGATCTTATCCACTTGCTTGAATCGTTCTTGACATCTATCTCGGATTCAAATTAATTCCTTGACTTGCATCCTGCCTTGATTCCTGTGCGCCTCTTATTGTTTATTTTGGTTGCAGAGTTATGGATTCACGAGCGAACGACGAGATTCCTGCAAGATCACCACGAGATGCTGTGGTAACCAACGAAGATGTAGTAACACTAGTGGATGGAGGACAATCAGCTCAACAACATGCCTCGAGAGCCCTCACAATGACCGTGGAGAACGCGCAGACTCTTGGAGTAGCTAATGCGCGTAAGTGATTTGTAGCTGCCGTTTCTAGTCTTGTTTTAGCTCGTGCCTATTGGTTCGTGACCTCAGCCCCAACCTAGTAATTTTGAACTTGCTAATAACCTGGTATGCTTTTATATTTGATAACTGTAGAGATTGTAGAGTCTTTTGTTATTATTGTGTGTTGTTTTGTGAACTTGAATTAAGTTGTACCTCCTTCCATCATCATCTAGCGTACTTATAATTGTTGTACCACCTTGACTTATGCTGCTAATATAGCCTAGTTTTGCAAGCTTATCCTTTCATCAAGCTTGTTCATGACATATGTATTATTGGGTCGACCAACTAATATAACTGTCTATTCAGAATCAGTGTATTACGGTCTGATCAACCTTAATGCATTTTGGTTCACTCTTCGTACGACTACTTCACGTGGATTGAGATATATAGTTGACTAGTATACTTGCCCTCTAGATATGACTGAGCATATCATATCAGTTACATAACTGTACTAATACGAGCATGCGAACAAATGATTACCAGAATAGGATTTCAATCCACAACTGCTTTGACAATTCCCAATTGAATTCTTTAAATGCCTTGATTCCGATACTTCTAATCTATTACCTCGCCCTTGAAACTCTTTATTATTGATCTCCGTCTTCCCTTATTTCGGAAAGACGAAACCTCGTGCTTGGTATAAGTTTGATACACGGAGAGTACTAGATATACCCCATAGGCCGATCACATATTTGAGGATTATTCTTCCGTAATTAAGGACATATCATAGGTAATATGATCAGCGTTGAAGTTTCGAGGATTGAAGGAAATGAGTAAATAAATTAAAGAATATTCTTAAGGTATATAGCATTATGTGATAGATGGGTAAATTCTAAGTTGGGTAGCAGTGCATTGTCAACTCGAGAGGAATTTCTTTTGGATTGTGATCGAGTAAAGCTTAAATTGGGAGAGGTTCAAGCCAATTCAATTTTGAGAATTTTAGAAGAATGACTAAGACGATGAGGATTAATGAACTTCAAATTCTTGATATTGAGGACCCAATATTTATACCTTAGGTACATGATTTAAATTTGGAATAATGAAGGTAAAATCATCAATTTGAATTTAGAGGATAAAAATATAGAATTTCAGACTTGAACATTGGTGGATTACAATTTGATGATTGGAATTATGAATTTAAAATTTGATGGTTGGACTACCTATTTGAAACGTTGAGGATGTGAATGGAGTTTTAAAAGTCGAAGCATACAAAAATTTATAAGTAAAAATGGGAATAATATTGGACTCGGATTACTTCTAGAGGAGACTATGATAGTTAGAGATCGGGAGGTAAAATTTACCTGCTTATTTAAATTTTGAAGATGTTATAAGAATTTAATCTAAATTTGGATATGGATATGGATAATTTGAGAAAGTGAGAAGAGATAACCATAGGTAAAAATTTTGATTGGAACAATGGTCATCTTAACCTTGAAGTGATTGCAATAGATATGATTAGAATTTTGATTATCGCAAGGAGTTTGCAATTGACTTGCCTTATGTACATAAAGGATTAATAGATTATGCCATATTTTAAATTTCGAGGACGAAATTTTTATAAGTTGGATAGATTGTAAGCCCCCTGATTTTCAAGAATTATTAATTTGGACTTTTCACAATTTTTTGGAATGTTTTGGAATTTTTTTGTAATTAAAACCTAGGCTCTTTGTAATCCCCCTGATTTTCAAGAATTTATAAATTTGGATTTTTCTGAATTTTCTGGAATTTTCTTGGATTTTTTGGAATTAAATTCATGTTCTTTAATTATTAAAAGATTTTTAAATATTAATAATTAATATTAAAATATTATGAAAATAATATTTTATGGTGTAAAATGAAAAACTAGACATAGAGTAATTTTTCGGGAATTTATTGGACCCCGGATGGATTTTTAAAGCCCTAGAAACTAAATAATTAATTAAACCACATTAAACCAGGTTTTTATTAAATAAACCAAACCAAACTGAACCAAACCGGATTATTTTAAAACCAATTCCTTATCGGGTCGGATCCGGGTCAAACCCAGACCCGACCCGTTAACCCAAACCTGACCCGCCTTAGTATCGGATCGGGCCGGATCCGTTAGAACCCGACCCGACCCGACCCGACCCGCAGCCCTCATCTTCCCAAACGCAGCCGACCCTTGGCCTTCCGCCTCCGGCCGTTTCCGCCGCTGAAACGTCAGCCGCCGCCGCCGAATCGCCTCCCCGACCTCACCGGACGACCCTCCGCCTCCCTCTTCCCTGCACCGGCCGCCGCTCCCTCTCCCCTCTCCGGCTATAAATCCCCCCAAACTTATTCCTCCGGCCATCCCTAAACCGCTGCGCGCCACTCCGACTCCGACCGCCACCCGCCACCCGCCGTGCCCTGCCCTCGCCATGACGCTGTCCCCGCCTCCCGCAGCGCCCTAGCCTCCCCTCCTCCGGCGGGCTCCTCCACCAGCAGCAGCCAGCGGCAACAGCCTAGGGCCTCAACGCCGCCGACTCCGGTCGCCAAGCCGCCGGACAGCGCCGCCCTCATCCGCCCCTGTCCCTCCGGCCCACCTCCGGTCCCATCGACTCTCCTCCTCCGGCGGACACCGACACAGAAGACCGGACACAGCAAACCCTAGGCCGGACACAGGGAAACCCTAACCCTAGTGAACAGTACTCGGACACAGTGAATCGCGTGTCGGACACGATTCGAACTTGGTTTTCAGGTCCACTTCAGGTATTCATAACTTCTTGCTCGTAGCTCGGAATTCGATTCCGTAAATTGTATCGCGTAGCCTGTATGACCCTCTCGGTGCCCGGACAAACCGCTCGGGGCATCGCGTCCTGTGGTGATCGCACACCGCGATCCAAAAACAGGAAAAACCAGACCCTGTTTCACCCCGGTATCGAGTACGCCCCGCCAAACGGGACGACTTGGTCGCGCGCGGTCTTCACAAATACGTGCGCATCGTTGATACGGACGTGCGGGATTTCGCAGAAGCTGATTCGGATGTGCGTGCACACCGGAATCAGTGCGTATCCGCGGACATCGTCCCGTAAATGACTTTTCTGAATCTTGCTGTAACTTAGTATACACACGTCGGATCGAGACAAAACTTGCACCATCGGACTCATAGCAATACGCTGGTCCTGTGGGTCAAGTTTGGTTCAATTCTGAGAACGTTGACAAAATCGCGTGTAGTGGGCCCCACAGGCTCCACCCGACGGGCGATTTTGAGAACGGCTCATCGGAATCCAATTCTGGAAGTTCCGTTGGGTTCGTATCATCGTTCCTGATCTGTTGACACTAAGTTGGACTATTTTTGAGACCTTTGACCCTGACGCGTTTTTCGGTGCAAAGCGGCCCACATTTGGACCCCGCCTTGACCCGAAAATGACATTTTTGCCCTTGTCTCCAAATTGGACTCAAGAATAGGTGATCCTAGCTGATTAATATTTTTTGGATCTATTGGTGATGTTTGTTTCAGCAATCGGAGTACTGCTTGGAAATCCAGCTGAAGCTCGAGCTACAATTGGAGCAGAAAACTCAGGCAAGTGTACCTTGCCATAAATGCAGTTTAATGATTCATTTTCTCTAGATTATTTTTCTTGTGATTGTTGTACTTGCTCAACCCTAGGGCCGTGTGACTTGCTTAGTGTCCGATCATAGTCGGGTGCTAACACCGTACGCGGGGTTGGGCAATGTCATTTAGAGATGGATATCGTGACATTTATATTCTTGTACTTGCCCTATCAAGTACTTATTACCCAGGACACCTGACACAGAGCATGAGACATGATCTTTCTGAAATATTCAAGGTGATTCTGTGTAGGTTCCAGGATTTATGACTTAGACATTACATTCCTAGACATTATGATCATAGACATAGTATGACTTACTGCATTAGATATGATCGTACGTGAAGTGGACATGAGGCATCGTGGACATGATATGTATGATTACATTAGGTGGGGAGAGACACACAGGCTACAGGCTAATTATATATATATATATAATTCATAGTAAACACATAGTAAAATTCATAGTATAGCTGCTACCGGCTCCCCGACACAGAGCTTGTAGCAGTCTCAGCCTGAGTACTAGTGTTGCTCTCAGTTGCATTTCACATAGAAGGTTATATAGTTGACCCTATTATTCTCTTATTTACTTTACTGTATTTATTTTGGCTTGTGCTTTCTTGTACCTTGCTATGTCCCCTGAGGACCTGGATCCGGATTATGTCCCCAGGACTTGCAGACGAAGTTTATCCAGAGGTCTACGGAACAGGTGCACTTCTCAAAACAGTACCAGAACCTGAGGACGAGGTGATCGCTGAGGACTTCTCCTGAATAATTGCTTCGCCATGCTCAGTCGTTATGACAAATAGTCTTTATTTCCTATTTAATTAAACTTTTTAATTCCTGTTTATGAGAACATTGTAACAGACTAATATCGGGTTGTTGCCCGATTTTATTTACTTGGACTGGTTGATGTTTATTATATTTCTTTGCTGATGTTGCTATCTTATATCTGTGGATAAGAATAGTAAAACCCTGACTGATGTAATACAGCTTAAGTATGCCCGATGGATCCATTAAATTGGGTTTGTCCATCGGTGTATGCTGCTGGCCATTATCACGCGTCCAGTCCCTCGGTATTTTGGGACTGGGGCGTGACACTCTTGGTAATTAAATAATTTTTATTTGCTGTTAATTACTATTAAAATATTATGAAATTAATATTTTTGGGTGTAAAATGAAAAACTGGACTTAGGGTAATTTTTCTGGAATTTATTGGGCCCCGGACCTATTTTTAAACACCTAAAAACTATTATTTATTTATTTATTTATTTATTTAATTTAACCTAACCCAGCCCACCTAACTTAACCCAGCCCAAAACCCCGGCCCAGCCCAACCCATTGGCCTATCGGGTCGGGTCGGATCCGCCCGACCGAACCCGACCCGCACCCGCGACCCGCTAGCCCACACCCCCACTTCCCCCGCGCGACTCGGTCAGCCCCCGCTTCCGCCGGCAGCGCCGCCCGCCTCTCCGTCCGGCTCGCCCCCGCCCGCTCCGCACAACCTCGCCACGACCTCCCCTCCTCCGCCTCACCCGCCGCCTAGCCCGGCCACCCCAGCCTCCTTCTTCCCCTATATATACCCCTCTCCTCAGCCCCCTCCGATCATCTCCCCGCCGACACCGCTCTGCCCAGCGCCGCCGCGCCGTGCCCGCCCTCGCCAGCGGCCACCGTGCCCCGCCGCCACCAAGACGTCGCAGCCCGCAGCTCCCTCCTCCGCCCGACTCCTCTTCCCCACCAGCAGCAGCAGTTAGCAGCGGCCGCCCCGCCCGCCTCCGGCCGCCGTGCCCGCAGCGCCGCCTCCGGCCGCCGTGCCCGCAGTGCCGCCTCCGCCCAGCCTCGCCGGCGCCGCCCCCAGCTGCCCTCGACCACCTCCGGCCTCCCCTCGCCGTCCTCCGGCAGCTACCACCCTAAACCCTAACCCTAGTTCTCTCTGTGTACAGGACACGTGTCGGACACGTGTCGGACACGTGTCGGACACGGTTTTACCGAGTTTTTCGGACCCTGTTCAGGTACGCGTATCTCCCTGCTTGTTTACCCGTTTTCGATTCCGTCTTTTGCATCGCGAAGCCTACGTGACCCTCTCCGTGCCCGTGCAACCCGTTCGGGGCATTGCGTCTTGTGACGATCGTGAACCGCGATCCAAAAATAGGAAAAATAACGCCCCGATTCACCCCGGAACTGGGTACGCCCAGCCAAACGGGACGACTTGGTCGCGTGCGGTCTTCACAGATACGTGCGCGCCGTCGATACGGACGTGTGGAATTTTGCAGAAGTCGATTCGGGTGTGCGTGCACACCGGGATCAACGCGTATCCGCGGACAACGCCCCATATTCGACTTTTCTAGATCATGCCCTAACTTTGTGTACATACGTCAGATTGAAACGAAACTTGCGTCATCGGACTCGTAGTGATACGCTGGTCCTGTGACCCAAGTTTGGTTCAATTCTGAGAACGTTGACGAAATCGCGTGTCGTGGGCCCCACAAGCTCCGCTCGACGGGCGATTTTGTGATCGGCTCATCGAAATCCAATTCTGGAAGTTCTGTTGGGTTCGTATCATCGTTCCTGACCTGTTGACACTAAGTTTGGTGAATTTGGAGATTGTTGACCTTGACACATTTTTCGGTGCAAAGCGGGCCCACATGTGGACCCTGTTTTGACCCGAAATTACCGTTTTTGTCCTTGTCTCCAAATTGGACTCAAGGACAGGCGTTTCTAGCTATTTGATATCTTCTGAGCATGATGGTAATATTTATTTCAGCATCCGGAGATATTTCTGAAAATTTCTCGAGAACAGAATCGTAGTTGGAATCCAAACATCAGGCAAGTACCTGCACTTCAAGTTTATTCTTTATATTATGATAATTAGATCCTTGCTCTACTAGCACCATTGGATGATTACACTTAGTGTTAGGATTTGGAGTTCATGTCTTGCTTTTCGTGTCGGAAGGGAGAATACTAGGAGGCATGTAGTTTACCCTTCCCCCTGTCCTGACTGATAGCTGTTGGTACGCGACTGTACCATCAGCCGGATACTAGATTATTCCTGACTGATAGCCGTCTATGACGTGCCTGATTAGCCTTATAACCCCTACATGCCAACTATGTACTCTAAATACATAATTTCACACACATAGTTTCTTTGTCTTGTTGCAGTTCAATTTTCTTGTCTCATTATCATCCTGTTTTACTCATATCCATGATTTATAGCAATTAACTCTTAGTTAATTTTACTACTTATTATGCATATTCTTATCGTGATGCTTAGTTAATTTTTACTACTTGTCATAAAAATTTAGTTTAAGCTTTGTTGTGTATTGGTACTTTGCTCCTTTCCTGACTGGATCCGTTGACATTTAGGCGATGATGGGGACTATGCCCCCACCTTTTATGGCCCATATGGCGTAGCAGATGATACATTTGAGGAGCCGGTTCCTACTCAGGAGACTACTTTTGAGGAGTACTTAGCCAGATAGCTAGTATTTTTCTTTCAGCATAATACTCGGGTTTGTTTCCGATTTATCTTCTGGTTCTGTATTAAACTGTGGATTTGGATGTCACAATTTGTCTTATGAAATCTTAGCATTCCTATTTCCTGTTATTATCCTTGCCTATTTATTCACTGTGAATGAGCTAGATTTTAAATTACCTGTGAATATGGTATAGACAGCGTACTACCGCCGACACTGCGACATAGGCTGGACGTACTCGTGAACCGGTACCCGATTCATCTGGGTGCGGGTCGTGACAGGGCTAGCTATTCAGGGCTGGATCAGGTCAAACTGCAGTTGGATAGTCCTTTATGGTTTGTCCAGTGACCTTCATATAGATAAGAGTTGGTTTGGTTTGTATATTCGTGTAGGCGGTGGCGCCACCTTGCCTCAGGCAAGAGTATGCACATCGACGTTTGGATTAGCGAGGCTTGGATTGTGGCATAATTTGATAGATTCGAAGCTTGGAGTACGATGTGGTCCGATAGGTTTACGCATTACTTTGGGTTTGAGTATAA
Source organism: Iris macrosiphon (assembly GCA_036927795.1). Lineage (NCBI taxonomy): Eukaryota > Viridiplantae > Streptophyta > Magnoliopsida > Asparagales > Iridaceae > Iris > Iris macrosiphon. The sequence continues at coordinate 65,742,515 of JAYESA010000009.1, read as the reverse complement.
CGGATTGCCTACTTAGCTTCCTTTAAGTTTGGATATGACTACTAGTATATTTGCTTGAGTTGAATGCTTGCATGCTTATACTGTTTTACTGCTTTCCTTAACATGTCATACCTTTGCCATGAAATGAATCTAGGATTCAAGTAGAAAGATCACCATATAACTTTTGTATTCACTATTTACTTAGTATCAGTTTAGACGAGTGGGTTATCCCGCTCACCAGTACGACTGTATACTGACCCACATTTATGGGTATTATTTCCAGGTACGCAGGTGTAGTGGCTCAGATTGGATATACGGGACATGATGTATGTAATAGTAAGTACCTTTGTGGGCAAGAGAAAGAGCAAGAGTGTTGCATTGCCTTTATGGCATTCTCCTTTGTAGCATTTTCATTTGGACCCTTCGAGAGCTTCGTTGCGTATACTCTGATGTGTGCTTGGTGCATAATACTTGACTTTCGCTGCAACTTGGTCATTTTAATGATAACCTTGACATTTGACGTCATCGCTTTGTGAGAGCGCAACTCCAGGCTCGCACGGCATCACGTCCCGATGAGAACGATTGTCCTGCGGGAGCGCTGTAACATGGTGATTCACATTCAGCGGGAACGATTGAACTTGCGGGAGATTGGGGCATAAAAAATTCGTATCAGAGTGCCCAGTTCATTTACTCAAAAAATTTCTTTGGTTCATCACAAACTCTAAATAACTTCGCGTGTTTTTTGGCTCTTAGCTCTACTCGGTGCCGTATTAGATATTTTATGCAATAAATCTATATATTTATTGGTTGTGGGTGCATGTTATTCTTCATTGCGTTAGTTTTTGTTGGATTTCGATAGATCGTGTAGCATCGTTTGGCCTTGTTGCATTCGTACAGCAAGTTGTGTGGCATTGTTGCATTTGTACAGCAAGTTGAGAGGTGTAGTTACGTTTATTTGGCCAGTCATTTGGAGAAATTTTGGTTACATCAGTGGAGCAGTTGGTTGTCAGACGAGATTGGTTATGTGGCATGCTGTAAGTAGAAACAACAGATGAGAATAGAACATTGCACGAGTTGCTTGTGTAGCGAATGTGTTGGACATAGTTTGAGTCTTAGCTTAGAATATCAGAGAGAGTGTTGCACGAGTTTCTCGTACAATGAATGCTAGAATAGTTGGGCATTGGCTTGGATTAGTTGGAAGAGATCGTTGCACGGGTTGCCCGTATAGCGAAAGTGTCGGACGATTTAAGAAATAGTTGGAAGTATCAAGCAAGGGAACATGACGTAAGTTACATCAAGCAAGTTTGACAGAAGAGTTAGATGGTTCATGCATTGGCTGAGTTTCGTGTCATACTTTGAGTTGTGAATGGAAGGATCACGTCGAATGGATGTTTCGAATAGATCTTGGATCAGTGCAAAGAAGGATGACGTGACAAGTGACTTGATTCAGAGTGGTATATGGTATACCACGTAGTTTAGTGATGTTAGAATATTTTGGATAAACATCAATATAATTTGTCGCAACGGACGTGGGTAACATGAATGTAATTTGGTTGGTGCACATCGACTGAGTTATGTATCGGAACATGGAGCAAGCGAATGTTATGTTGCGATCGACTGGATAGTCACAAAATAGTTGGTTCGGAATAGACGTCCGTAGACGCAGAGTAAATCTGGCATGAGAGCGACTCTATTTCCAAGTGGTATATGCGTGCTACGGAGTGGGCACACGTTGGAAATGTTCAGAACAAGATAAGCGATAGGTTTTCTCGCAATTAATGGACTAGTGCGGGATTGGGTCAGGAATTAGTGCGACAGAGTTTGACTCAGGTATTCTTTGATGCATTGGATTTGAGTGATCAGGAATAAACTTATGTAAATAGAAGTTTCGTTGGACGAGAATGGAACAAACAATGGAACGAGTGTTTGAAATCTGAAGGATTGATGCAGACCAAGTATTGAAAATAGGACAAGATCGATCAAGATGGAAAGCTGAATATCAGAGTTCGCTTATGTGATTTGAAAGTTCGGTGGAGCATTCATTGATGCAAGAGAGAGAGAGAGAGAGAGAGAGAGAGAGAGAGAGAGAGAGAGAGAGAGAGAGAGATAGTTGAGCATAAGGAACAAACAGTTGGGGCACATATGCATGAGCGGTGGGTTTATCGAAGAATAGCAAGCACGAACTACGGATTTTTGGCAACTCAAGGGAGTAGTTGGTCGAGCTGATATAACACAATTTGGTTTTGGAGGAACAATGCGATGGATTCGTACGAACTTGAAGGATTTCAGATATTGGCGCTCGAGGAGTCTGACTCAGAGTTTAGCGGAAACTAAATTAGCGAAATGGTACAATGATGGTGGACGGATTCTCCGAAAGACGTGAATGAGCATGAGGCAAGTCAAGTTGATGTTAAGTTAGATTAAAAGTTAACACCTGTAGTACTGAGGCGGATCAAGGCAACGAGTGAATGCGATATGGTATTGAGATTGTATTGGAACTTATGCACGAGTCATCGAGAGAGTGTGGACGAATTGGAATACGGAGAAATCAGATGGTGCTAAGGAAGTAGAACGAGAACAAGGATTGTGGTGGATAGAATTTTGAAGATAGATGAACAAGAGAGCAACATTGAGGAAAATTATTGTGCCGCTCGAGCAAGTTGGACGTGCAGTGTGAAGCAAGGCATACGGATAAGAAATGGAGGAAGTTTATGGATTTGGAAATCGTTACAAGTGGTAGTGCGAGAAGTCGAATAAGGCAGTTCAAAATCTTGATGGATTCAAGACAGAACGACAAAGTGATGGAAGACGGTTTCAACGAGCGCAGTTCGACGATTTGTGCCTAGTATAGATAGTAAGACTCTAGGTGGTTAGGTGACGTTTGGTTAACAGATTTGTCAGAGGTAGTGCATAAAGTGCTCGAATTTAGAAGTTCGTTTGGATTGGATTGTTGGGTTATGGCCCATGTTTGCATATGAGATATAGCATGGTTCATAGTAACTATCCATCGAGATGACTTACAATTATTGAGCGTAGCTTCGGGATAGTTGACCCTAGAGACTTGACTGCTAAATCAAAATGAATATTGTAGACCATAGAACGATCCTTGCGACGACGCATTTGGAAATGCGTCGATTATGGATGTGAGTGGTATATGTTGAAGATAGGCCTAAGTGACTAAGTATTGAATTTGAGAGATCCTTGGGATAGCCTTCAGTTGAAGATGCAACCAGAAGATTGAAGCGATAGTAAAAATGGCCTAAGTCAACTAATGAGATTCAGAGTCATAGATTTTTGAAGATGGCATCGCTTCTGACTCATCGTGCCCCGGAAGGGAGTAACATTCATATGAATTGACGACTGTGTACTAGCTTCAAGAAGTTAAAGCCGCGGCTCGTTTAAATCAAATTCTTGCACTATCGGATGGTATACATGTGCCTCTGATCTACAAGATAAAATTGGACTTGATTTGTGGTACGTGCTCATACAGAGGGCGAAGGTAATATCCTGTGCTTCGAGGCAGTGAAAGCAACGAGAAAAACTATTTCATGATCGACTTAGAAATTATGGCGTGTGTGTCCGTGATAAAATTGTGGCGACACTATCCTTATGGCGTAGGGCAAAATCTTCGTAGATCACATGAACCTCAATATAGGTCTTCACTCAGAGATGTATTGAGATTGAGGCAAAGGTGTTGGGCCGAGCTAATCTAAGAGCATAGTTCGATGTTTGGGTAAGTCGCCTAACTGGGGTAGTATCAGTTGCGATGATCGTTCGGAGCATGAGATGATAGTTGGAGACGGTGTATGCGGAACATGGTGCGATTGGAGTCATGCTATAGTTTGGTTGGTTGAGCTTGGATGGTGTTAGTGAGAATTCAGAAATTGTTGGATGATAGGGCCTTGTAGAATAGTTATTTTGCTTGGGATGTGCAAGTACTTGGAGCGTATGTTGGATCTTGCTAGAGAATGGACTGAGTCAGAACATGAACTAATTTAAGTCAGGTAGAGAGATCGTTAGAGGAGAATCATTATATTTGATAATAATGCTTGTGCGAATGAGTTATGGGATGAACGTTAGGATTGGTTCAGTCGAAGTAAAGCGATGAATGTCTCGGACATGAAGATACCCTTGTAACTTGTCCAAATTCGCTATCACTAAGCTAAGCTAAAATGCATGTATTTTGGGGACGCCTTAAATATGTGTATGATCCAAACTAAGCGATATGTTAAATTCGAATTGAGTTACAAGGAGGATGTGGGAATATGGAATTTGTGCGAGCGTTCAGCGCGAAACAAGATGTTAAGTCTGAATCAGGAGAATGTGAGTTGCATGGAGCAGAGTTATGAAATGGTCAAGCGATATACGAGAAATGAATAGATACTGGTTTGGTTTGAGGGCGAACCTTATTCTAAGTGGTATATTTTATAATGCCCCACAACCACACGGTGCGTTACGCTGAGTCAGATTGAATAAAACAAATGCTGGTTATATTTGAATTGTTAGATTTTGGGAAGGAGGATTGATTGAGTTGGTTTTATGTGCAGATGGCTAGCGGGTTCGATAGAAATCAGGTGTTCGTTCAGAACAATACTGAAATAGCTGGATGGGAGCGATAATGCCGTCTTCCTTAGTCCGATCGGTCGGATGATTTGGAGAGCACGGCCTACTCGCACGGTCATACCAGTTGAGTAGATCGCGCTTGCATCAGACCACGGGTTCAAGGGATTAGCCGTATCGGCAGGACAAAATGCTTAACGGGATCAAACATAGGTGAGTGGGCTCTTTCCCTTCTCCTCTACTCCTTAATGCCTAATAACATGGAAAACACGTAAAAGGCTTGAACACTTGGGCTAAAATATTGAGAATCACTACACTGAGGCGTGCATAGAGTGTACGCCGTTGGCTTGGATAGGATTGTGGTTTAAAATAATTTATGCGTTGGATAGTTGGAGCTAGAGTTGGATTATACATTTGAGGCAGTTGGTTGGATAATTGGGATTATGCTTGGACGATTGGAGTGATACATTGAGAGATTAGGAATTTTAGGAATTCGGGCGAGCGAGCGTGCATACGTGCACGAGTATCACTTGGTCGCTTTGTCGTACAAAGCGAGCAGTTGTGGTTCGAAACTTAACAACTGCATCGGCGAGGGCATTGTGCCACTTTTGGGGCATTATGCCATGGGATTGCTTTGAGCATGGGTGTTGCACCATTTGAAATACTGTGTTGAGAAGAGGCATTGTGCCTATGGGAATAACTTGTGAATTGTGCATTGGACAATATGTTGGAAGAATGGTTATGGATGTTTTGGTTGGATTATTGGTTGAACGAGTCTAGGATCGCTTGGTGGGGCGAGAATGTTCGATCCTCTCGTCATACCTACTTGGTGTCTGCATGTCACGGACAACTTGTGTTGCACGGGGTTTGGTCTCCTCGAACGGGAAGGCTCCGGGGCACCGGGACCGTTCGGCCATGGAGGAGACAATTTGGTAACGTGCCTTGGACGCGGTGCCGACAGTTGGATGCAATCCAGGTGGGTTAGCTACTTAGCACTGTTTCGAATAGAACCGCATTTGATCAGTCTGATCAACGTCCTTTATGGCTTGGCCAGTGACTTCATATAGATAAGAGTTGGTTTGCTTTACTTTGGTTGGTTTGTGCTTCGTGTAGGCGCGGCCACCTTGTCTCGGCAAGAGTGTGCACTTCGAGATAGGATTGTAACTTTGGTTGAGGATGGATATTGAGACTTGGTTGATGGTTCGATACGATAGTCGCGTTCCTTGGGTTTGAGCATGACGATTTGCATGCTAGTTTCCTTCGGGTTGGATATATATTTGCTTGTCGATTGGTTTGAGTTGAATGCTTGCATGCTTAAACTGCTTTACAGCTTTTCTTAACATGTCATCCCTATGCCATGAAATGAATCTAGGATTCAACTAGAAAGATCACCATATAACTGTTTGTATTCACTATTTTACTTAGTATCGGCTTAGACGAGTGGGTTATCCCGCTCACTAGTACGGTTTTGTACTGACCCACGTTTGTGGGCAATATTTTAGGTACGCAGGCATAGTTGCGCTGCTTGGATATACAAGACGTGATGTATGAACAATAAGTACCTTTGTGGGCTAGAGAAAAGAGCAAGAGTATTTCATCGCCTTCGTGGCATTGCCTTCGGGGCATTTTATTTGGACCCTATCGTGAGCTTCACTGTGTATTACTCTGTGTGTGCTTGGTACACAATACTTGACTTCCACTGTAACTTGGTTGTTTCAATGATAACTTTAGTGTTTAACAACATCGCCTTGTACGAGCGTAACTCCAAGCTCGTACGACATCACGTCCCGATGAGAACGATCGTCCCGCGGGAGAGCTGCAACATGGTGATTCACGTTCAGCGGGGACTATTAAGCTTGCGGGTGATTGGGGAGTGACAAATTGGTATCAGAGTGCCTGGTTCATTTTCTTGGACTTGGTCCTTTGCTTCATTACAAACTCTAAAATTGCTTCCGCGTGTCGTTTAGCTCTTGGCTCTACTCGGTGCCGCATTGGATGTTTCATGCAATAAGTCTATATATTGTTGATTGTGGCTGCATGTTATTCTTCGTTGTGTTTCTTTGGTTGGTTTTCGTTAGGTCGCTTAGCCTCGTTAGACGTTGTTGCATTCGTGCAGCAAGTTGGGTGGCGTTGTTGCATTTGTGCAACAAGTTGAGAGCTGTCGTTGGGTTGGCTTGGCTTGTCGTTCAGGGAGTTTCTGATTGCATCAATGGATTAATTGGTTGGGAAACGAGATTGGTTTTGCAGTATGTTGTGAGTAGAAACATTCGATGAGAATGGATCGTTGCACGAGTTGCTCGTCTAGCGACTGTGTTGGATAGAAGTTGGAATTTTGGCTGTGGCACATTGGTTGAGCAGGTTTGAGTTTGGCTTGGGATTATCAGAATAAGTTTGGACGAGTTGCTCGTACAACAAATGTGAGAAATAGTTGGGTATTGGATTGGGTTACTTGGAAGAGAGCTCGATGCACGGGTTGCTCGTGTTGCAAAAGTATCAGACGCTGAGGATAGCTGGAAGCATTAAGAATGGAACATAGTACAAGTTGCATAGCGAGATTGATGGAAAGAGTAAGATGGTTCACTTGTTGCCTGAGTTTTGTGTCAGACTTAAGTTGGGAATGGTAGGATCACGCATAAAGGATGGCTCGAACGGATCTTGGATCAGTGCAAGAAATCGTAATGCGAGTAGCGGCTTGATTCGGAGTGGTATATGGGATACCACATATTGAGCAAGGCATATAAAATATTTTGGTTGGACATAATTGGAAATTGCCTGAACGGACTCGGGTAACGGAAATACAAGTTGGTTGGTGCACGTCGGTTGAGTTGGAAAGAATGAAAAATGGAGCAAGCGAATATTGAGTTGAGCATATCGAGAACGGACTTGTGCAAATGGAAGTATGTTGGGCTGAAAAGATGGGTTACGCTTGAGCGAAGTGATGGGTTAATCGGAGGATAGCGAGCACGGACTACGATTTTGGGCAACACATTTGAGCTGTTGGTTGAGCAATGAAACACGATCTTGGCTTGGAGGGACAATGCGATAGATTTGAACGAACTTAAAAGATTTTGGATATTGCTGCTCGAGAAGTTGACTCAGGTTTAGCGAAAGTGGAATGTTGGGCAAGATAGTGAAACAAGCATAGACGGATTCTCCGGAAGACATGGACGAATTATGGCAACAACTGATGGCAATGATTGTGGCGGACAGACTTTTGAAGATAACTAAATGTGGGAGCAACGTCGGAACAAATCACCGTGCTGCTCGAGTAAGTTGGACGTGCATTGTAGGACGCGGCAAACGGATATAAATTTGAGCAAGTCTTGAGTTTTGAGAATCATTGTAATTTGTAGCGCGAGAAGACGAACATGCAATTCGGAAATTTAATGGATTCAGGGCAAAACGACGGATTGATAGAAGACGGTTTCAACGAGCGCAGTTCTCGAACTGTGGCTCGGTTAGATAGCAAGACTCTAGGTGGTTAAGCGATATTTTGTGGACAGATCAGCAAAGGTAGTGCATGAAGTGCTCGGAATTTGGAAGTTCGCTCGGATGGAATGGTTCGGATTTGCAGATGAGATATAGCATGGTTCATAGTAACTGTCCATTGTGATGACTTACAATTATCGAGCGTAGCTTCGGGACAGCTGACCCTAGCGACTTGCCCGCCAAATCAGAGATTGAATATGGTAGACCCATAGAACGACCCTTGAGGCGGCGTATTTAGGAATGCGTCGAGGGCAGATGTGAGTAATGTGTGTTGGAGATTTGGCTTATCGACTGAGTGTTGGATTTGAGAGACCCTTGGGATAGTCTTCAGCTGAAGATGCAGCCGAAAGATCGGAGCGATGGTGGAAATAGCCTAGTCAACTGATGAGATTCAGAGTCGCAAATTTTTATCGATGGCATCGCCTCTGACTCATCGTGCCCTAAAAGGGAATAACATTCATATGAATTGACGACTGTGAAACTAGCTCGTGAAGTTAAAGCAGCGGCTCGTTCAGATCAAATCTTTGCGAATACTGGAAGGGACAGATTTGCCTCAGATTTACAAGATGTCTCGAAACTTGTTCTGAGAAGCGTGCTCGTTCGAAAGACAAAGGTGAAATCCTATGCTTCGAGGCAGTGGAAGCAGCACGAAGGACTATTTTATGCGCAACCTAGAAATTATGGCGAGTGTGTCCACGTTGAAATCGTAGCGACACTATCCCTTTGGCGTGGCGGCGAGATCTTTGTGGATCACACAAACCTCGATATAGATGTTCACCCAGTGAGATATTGAGATGGCAGAAAAAAGATGTTGGACTGAGCTGATCTAAGCAAAAGTTTGATATTTGGATAAGTCGCCTAGCTGGGGTAGTATCAGTTGAGTTGATCGTTCGGTGCACGAGATATATTTGGAGATGTTCCTAGTGCGAATTCAGAAATAGTTGGATGGATTGAGTTGGAAAACGAACTGATTGAGTCGGTGGAAAAATTATCATATTTGAGAATAGTGCTCAATCGAATATGTTGGAATAGAAATCATGATTTGGTTCAATTGGGAGTAAAGCAAATGGATACCTCGGACATAAAGATACCCTTGTAACTTGTTCAAATTTACTATCGCAAAGCTCGGCTAAAATGCATGTATTTTAGGGACGTCTTAAATATGTGTACGATCCAAAACCAAGCGATACGAGAAATTCGTATTGAGCTGCAAAGAGGATGTGGAAATTCATAAAATTTGTACGAGCGTTCAGCAGAGCGAGATGCTGAGTCAGAATCGTGGGTATGTGAGTTGCATAGAGCAGACTTATAGAATTGGACAAGCAGCATTTGATAATGAATGAGTACTAGCATGGTTCGTGGACGAACCTGATTCTAAGTGGTATATTATGTAACGCCCGCAACCGCACGGTGCGTTACGCTGAGTCGGATTGAATAAAATAAATGCTGGTTATATTTGAATTGTTGGATTTTGGGAAGGAGGATTGGTTGAGTTGGTTTTATGTGCAGATGGCTAGCGGGTTCGATGGAAATCAGGTGTTCGTTCAGAACAATACTGAAATAGCTGGATGGGAGCGATAATGCCGTCTTCCTTAGTCCGATTGGTCGGATAATTTGGAGAGCACGGCCTGCTCGCACGGTCATACCAGTTGAGTAGATCGCGCTTGCATCGGACCACGGGTTCAAGGGATTGGCCGTATCGGCAGGACAAAATGCTTAACGGGATCAAACATAGGTGAGTGGGCTCTTTCCCTTCTCCTCTACTCCTTCATGCCTAATAACATGGAAAAAACATAAAATGCTTGAACACTTGGGCTGAAACATTGAGAATCACTACACTGAGATGTGCATAGAGTGTAAGCCGTTGGCTTGGATAGGATTGTGGCTTGAAATGATTTACGCGTTGGATAGTTGGAGCTAGAGTTGGATTATACATTTGAGGCAGTTGGTTGGATAATTGGGATTATGCTTGGACGGTTGGAATGATACATTGAGTGATTGGAAATATCGGGAATTCGGGCGAGCGAGCGTGCATCCGTGCACGAGTATCACTTGGTCGCTTTGTCGTGCAAAGCGAGCAGTTGTGGTTCAAAACCGAACAACTGCATCAGCGAGGACATTGTGCCACTTTTGGGGCATTGTGCCATGGGATTGCTTTGAGCATGGGTGTTGCACCATTTAAAATACTGTGTTGAGAAGAGGCATTGTGCCTATGGGAATAACTTGTGAATGGTGCCTTGGGCAATATGTTGGAAGAATGGTTATGGATGTTTTGGTTGGATTATTGGTTGAACTAGTCTAGGATCGCTTGGTGGGGCGAGAATGTTCGATCCTCTCGTCATACCTACTTGGTGTCTGCATGTCACGGACAACCTGTGTTGTACGGGGTTTGGTCTCCTCGAACGGGAAGGCTCCGGGGCACCGGGACCGTTCGGCCATGGAGGAGACAATTTGGTAACGTGCCTTGGGCGCGGTTCCGGCGGTTGGATGCGATCCAGGTGGGTTAGCTACTTAGCGCTGTTTCGAATAGAACCGCATTTGATCAGTCCGATCAACGTCCTTTATGGCTTGGCCAGTGACTTCATATAGATAAGAGTTAGTTTGCTTTACTTTGGTTGGTTTGTGCTTCGTGTAGGCGCGGCCACCTTATCTCGGCAAGAGTGTGCACTTCGAGATAGGATTGTAACTTTGGTTGAGGATGGATATTGAGACTTGGTTGATGGTTCGATATGATAGTCGCGTTCCTTGGGTTTGAGCATTACGGTTTGCATGCTAGTTTCCTTCGGGTTGGATATATATTTGCTTGTCGATTGGTTTGAGTTGAATGCTTGCATGCTTAAACTGCTTTACAGCTTTTCTTAATATGTCATCCCTATGCCATGAAATGAATCTAGGATTCAACTAGAAAGATCACCATATAACTGTTTGCATTCACTATTTTACTTAGTGTCGGCTTAGACGAGTGGGTTACCCCGCTCACCAGTACGGTTGTGTACTGACCCACGTTTGTGGGCAATATTTCAGGTACACAGGCGTAGTGGCGCTGCTTGGATATACAAGGCGTGATGTATGAACTGTAAGTACCTTTGTGGGATAGAGAAAAGAGAAAGAGTATTTCATCGCCTTCGTAGCATTGCCTTCGGGGCATTTTATTTGGACCCTATCGTGAGCTTCGCTGCGTATTACTCTGTGTGTGCTTGGTACACAATACTTGACTTCTGCTGCAACTTGGTTGTTTCAATGATAAATTTGGTGTTTAACAACATCGCCTTGTACGAGCGCAACTCCAGGCTCTACGGCATCATGTCCCGATGAGAACGATCGTCCCGCGGGAGAGCTGCAACGCGGTGATTCACGTTCAGCGGGGACTATTGAGCTTGCGGGAGATTGAGGCGTGACAAATGGTTGGTTATATTTTAATTTGTTGGATTTGGAAGCAAGTATTAATTTGAGTTGGTTTCGTGTGCAGATCGCATGCAGAGTTCGATAAAATCAGGTGTTCGTTCAAAGTAGTACTGGGATAGCGAGATTGGAGCGATAATGCCGTCTTCCTTAGTCGGATCGGTCGGATGATTTGGAGAGCACAACATGCTCGCACAGTTATACCAATTGAGTAGATCGTGCCTTGAATCGGACCACAGATTCAAGGGATCGGCCGTATCGGTAAGGTAGGCTTCCTAGCAGATTCAGACTTGGTAAGTGGGCTTTGTCCCTTCTTCTCTACTCCTTTATGTCTAATAATATGGAAAATACGTAATGTCTTGGACACTTGAAACTGGAACATTAAAAAATATCGCACTGTGGCGGGCATAGAGTGTGCGCTGTTTGGTTGGATAGAATTTGTGGCTTGAGTTGGACTTACATTGGGAAGTTGGGGCTTTGAGTGGATCATCTTGGTTGGAGGAGCGAAACGTTTCATCGGGCGAGCGAGCGAATTTGCATCCGTGCATGAGTATCAGTTGGACGCTTTGTCAAGCAAAGCATGCAATTGTGGTTCGAAACCGGATGACTGCATCAGAGAGGGCATTGTGCCACGGAGAATTCAGAGCGATGGATGTTGCACCAATCGGAGCACGGTGTCGAGAAGCGGCATAGTACCTAATAGAGATAATTTGAGATTGGTACGCTCGGCTATAGTTGGAGAATGGTTATGGTGAATTGGATGGATTGAGGCGAGTATCATTTGGTGGGGCAAGAAGGCACGATTCTCTATCATACCTACATGGCTGGAGTTTGCATTAGTCACGGGCAACCTGTTGTGCACAGGGTTTGGTTTCGTCAAACGAGATTGGCTCCGGGATAGTTCGTCCATGGAGGAAACAAATGGTAATGTGCTTTGGGCACAGTACTGGCTGTTCGAGATGACCAGGCGGGCTAGCTACTCAGCGCTGGATTGGGTCAAACTGTAGTTGGATAGTCCTAGTGACCTTCATATAGATAAGAGTTGGTTTGGTTTGTGTATTCGTGTAGGTGGCGGCGCCACCTTGCCTCGGGCAAGAATGTGCATATCGACGTTTGGATTAGCGAGGCTTGGATTGTGGCATGATTTGATAGATTCGAGCCTTGGAGTGCGATGTGGTTCGATAGGTTCACGCATTGCTTCGAGTTTTAGTAGAACATATTGCCTGCTTAGCTTCCTTTGAGTTTGGATATAACTTCTAGTAGGGATGTCAATTTACCTCGAATCCGACGGGGACCGAATTTTTTCCCCGACTGGGACAGATTTGGGGATTTAGAAAGGGGGATGGGGATTAAAAAAAAATCTCCGGTTGGGTTCGGGGACGGGTATGGGTATAGTACTCCCCGCCGCGGTAAATCTCGACCCCGATTACTTAAACGCATATATATGTTTTTGTTGTATATAAATGTCGACCTTTATTTGGAATATGTTTTGTGGGGTTAATATTCACTCTTTATTGTTTTGTATTATATACTTCTATTTAGTACTTGTATGTGATTCTTGAATTAATATTCGTTTTTTGTTGTATTGTATGATTTTCTCTATCTAGTAGTATATTTATTTTAAGTATATTTTTTGGAATAAAAGTAGTTTTTTAAGCTTATAATATAAAAAAAAAATTGTTAACAAGGAAAGAGATGGGGACAGAAAAATCTGACCCCGAAAGTGTTAACGGGGCGGGAATGGGGATGTGGAGCACATTGTTTAACGGAATGAGGATAAAAATGTTAACACGAACGGGGATGAGAATAATAATTTGAACCCAAACGGGGATGGGGATGGGGATGGAGATTTCAATACTATTCGGGGACAATGATGTGGGTTATGGTCCCCGTCCCCAACCCGCCCGTTGCCATCCCTAACTGCTAGTATATTTGCTTGAGTTGAATGTTTGCATGCTTAAACTGCTTTACTACTTTTCTTAACATGTCATACCTATGCCATGAAACGAATCTAGAATTCAAGTAGAAAGATCATCATATAACTTTTTCCATTCAATATCTACTTAGTGTCGGTTTTGACGAGTAGGTTAACCCGCTCACCAGTACGACTGTGTACTGACCCACGTTTGTGGACATTATTTTCAGGTACGCAGATGTAGTGGCTCAACTTGGATATATGGGACATGATGTATGGAACGGTAAGTACCTTTGTTGGCAAGAGAAAGAGTGTTGCATCGCCTTTGTGGCGTTCTTCTTTGTGGTATTTTTATTTGGACCATTAGAGAACTTTCCTGCGTATACTCTGATGTGTGTTTGGTACACAATACTTGACTTTCGTTGCAACTTGGTCGTTTCGATGATAACCTTGACGTTTGACGTCATCGCCTTGTGCGAGCGCAACTCCAGGCTAGCACGGCATCACGTTCCGATAAGAACGATTGTCCTACGGGAGCACTGTAACGTAGTGATTTACATTTAGCGGAGACGATTGAATTTACGGAAAATTCAAAATCCCTCCCCGCCACGTGGCCGGCAAGCCCAACATACGGTCCATATAGTGCTGTCCTAAATATCCCTACTATATTTTTATGACTTTGTAGAGTACAACCGAGGTGTTTGAAAAGAAAAAAATCCTACCGTACAATTTTTTAACTTTGCAGAGTATTAGTGTAATATTCGACCAATTAATCTATAGAATCTCCTCAACTTTTCTTCCTCCTATTGAAAAGTCTTCCTCAGCTGCCACCCAAAGGTTTTGAAAGAGCAAAAAGAGAAGATCTAACTAAACTGCGACCGATCGACCAAGAAGATGCCCACGTCTTCGTCGAAGCTTCACTACAACTGCACCACCCCGCAGTCCAAATCGACGTCGCCGCTGACGCCTTCTTCTCCTTCTTCTCCTCCCGCTGCTGCTGCAAGGGTGCACGCCGGAGAATATTCTCCCTACGTCCGAGCCAAACACTTCCAGGCAAGAAACACTGCTACACCCCCTCCCAATTCTTCAACGTTGTACGTATGCAAATGAATGCATGCATGCATGCATGCATGGTTCTTGAAAATAACTTCCTTCTTCTTCTTTTTTCATGTGCTGCATGGTTCTTGGAAACGTACGTACGTGCAGTTGGTGGACAGGGATCCAAACAAGGCGATCCCCCTGTTCTGGTCCGCCATCAACAACGGGGACCGCGTCGACAGCGCGCTCAAGGACATGGCCGTGGCGATGAAGCAGGCCGGTCGTGCGGAGGAGGCCGTCGAGGCTATCAAGTCCTTCCGCGGGCTCTGCTCCATTGATGCTCAGGAGCCCATCGATAACCTTCTCCTTGACCTATACAAGGTTATATACATCCATTTGATGGATTCGATCGCCCACCCATTCTTAATTATTCGTCAATTTTGATTTTATCATATGCCATTTCTTTTCTGAACCAGCGTGTAACCGTACTAGCTAGTTACAATTGATTTATAAATGGCCTACAAAGAAATTTCCAATATCCATTTTTTATGTCAGAATTATTGAATTAAAGTCTGTCTTTGCAAGACGTTAATTCTGAGAATTTTCCTAGATCATATATATATGCATGATTGTATATGTATTCTTGCTAAGACAATAATTAATTAATTTGTACAATTAATGTGCGCGACCAGAAATGTGGTAGGACCCATGATCAAATCGGGCTGTTAAGTTTGAAGCTGAAGCTGATCGGCAGGGGAATAGCTTTCGGCGGAAGGGCAACGAAGCTGTCGAGATCAAAAGGAAAAAGATTCCATGTTTCGATCGACAAAGAAAGATCAAGGTATTTAATTAGCTATGTATGTCCCAAATGCTCTATGTATATAATTCTGTTATATTAATTTGCAGGTTGCTGGGGAACCTCGCTTGGGCATACATGCAAACTGAGAATTACAAAGAAGCAGAGTCACTTTATCGGTTATTTACCTATACATCTTTTAAATTATTTCCCTTGACTATAATGAAAATATAGTTGTTTTGGTTCTGTAAACTAATTACATATGGAGCTAGCAAAACTTTCAATTTGACCCCAGTTCGACTATACAGAAGCTCAAGGGTGGAACAAGAAATTCGGATTTGGACGGACTAGAGTGGACTAGGTGTGAATTGACCTACATAAAATATATATATATATATATATATATATATATATATATGAAAAAAAAGCAAAAAATAAAATAAAATGAAGTGGGCTGGAGCCCACCTCTACAAGCTAAGTAGGTCCGTCCTTGCGGAAACTCAAATAAGAACTTAAAATATATATGACTTGTGAAATTTGCTAATATTGAATTAAAGTGTAAATAATTTTCTGTCTAAATTTTAAAAAAAATCAAAGAATAAGATACATGTGATCCAACTGTTTTTTATTGCCGAGTTTTAAAAACTAAGAACTCATGAGTTCCTCTAGGATTTTTGATTTGAAACCTAAAGATTGTCTCATATTTGCTTAATTCGATCTATCAGAACTGAAACAAAGTTCTATTATCCCATATCATCTTGTAATATCTCCTAATAGCCTCTTCTAGAGTAAACAATCAAACCCGAAATGTTAAAGTACTATAATTTAATTTCTGTCAAGTATAGCTTGAAATCCTGATGAATGCTTTGAATTGGTTATCTTAATTATATTTTCATTTATGCTAGTTCTTCATAGCCAAAACTGCAAAATTTCTTAAGCTTTAGAACAAATTGCTAAATAGTCTTAATTTCAAGTCCATAACTGAAATTTCTAAGAAATCTGGTCCTTCACATCTTGAATTCTGCAGGGAAGCTCTGGCAATTGAGCCTGATTACAATAAGCAGTGCAATATAGCCATCTGTTTGATGCGAACCGGAAGGTTCTCAGAAGCGAAATCGCTCCTCCTGTCCGTCCCGAAGCCATCCAGTAGTAAAAACTATACTAATGCTGAACCCTACCTCAAATCTTTCGAGCGAGCCTCTGAAATCCTCGAAGAACTTGGGCAACAACAATCGACCCCTGCAGCTCGCACGAAGAAGCTACCAAGCGAGCTGCAATATTCGCCTTCCAGTTATTTCACTCCACATGATCCTGATCAGTTCAGAAAGGAGAGGCAGCAGAGTACTTCAGAGTACTTCAGCAATGAGACGGGAAAATGCGCTGATGAGTACACAAAGGAGCTGGAAGAATGTTTCATGACACCACCTTCGGAGTCACCAACCGGCCTGATTGGAACGCCAGAAGGCTATGCGGCAGGAACGGGTACTGCAGATCACGGCGCAACAGAACGTGAGAAGGTTGTAGTGAAAGAAACCTATAAATTACAAGATCAAGGACTAATCCCTTTGCAGGAGAAGAAGATCATGTCCTCTAATATTGGAGAAGAACAATTCAAGACCCCCTCTTTGGTACTCCCAAGTAAAGGTCGGAGAACATGGGCAGATATGGTAGAAGAAGAAGAGGAGGAAGAGTTGATGGCTTTTGGTGATGAGAACGTGAATTCCTCCAACAATATTGTTGGATCCTCCAATATTACTCCTCACCAGAAGCATCGAAAAACTCAAAGGAGGGGGGGTCTGAATATTATGGTACTGGGAGAATTACACCAAGGAATAGTGTAAGTTTGTCGGCTCGACGACGCCTCTGATCTCTCCTTCAATCTCGCCGGTCTATGCTCGAACTATGAAGGGTACATGCATGTGAAGAGGAACCGACTGCAAGTGTTCAGGGAAATCACACCTGATCAGTAGCTGTAGCTAGTGCTTGTGTAACTTTTAATTCATGTTAATTTTTTCTTCTTCTTCTTCTTCTCCTCAATAGATAGGGGAAAATTTATTTTATATGATGTTTGAACTTCGAAGTGTTAGTATCGGGACTTAATTAAAAGATAAATGAACAAGGCCAACGGAACTTCTGATAAACTTTGCAGTCTATCCTCTGTTGATCCAAAAGTTGTAGTCGAGATTCAGAAGCTTCAGCAAACAAGTTTGTCTTTCGAGATCTCGATTCCAACGAATCACTATATATATAATATTACTGATTACAACTTGCTCCGAAGAAAATAAAAGAATCATAAATCAATCTATGTTCTTCCTTGCAATCGCAGTTGCAGATTGAGCAAGTTGCAAATAGAGAAGAAGTAGAAGATGAAGAAGAAGGATTATGACTTGCTGGGGTGATGAAGTTCACCGTTGCTTAAAGCAAGATTCGTCACACACGATATGTTCCCAGGAACCAACAAGTTCTCGAAGAACTTCTGGAACTCTCGCGTCAGCTCCCTCCTGGTCTCGCACGATCTCTTGGACTCCTCTTGGCGGCGCAGCAGCATCTCTTCAACTCTCTTTCTTTTTCTCTCGAATTATATCCTCTCCAACGAGGGTTGAGAATAGAATATTTATAGAGGAGCCTAGCCACCTAAGTCGGTTACAAAAAAATAATGACGAATTTAATTCAAATCCCACAAAATCGGATCTGAATTAAAGACTCTATCTTTCCATAAATGAAACATAACCGCTCCTGTCCACAGCCCAGCGGCCCATGCACGCAGCATGAATTTTAGTGTTATTATACTCCTTAAATTTCTGAACCGTATCCGAACAGTTATCAATCAACGGTTGATATCAATTGGCAATGGCGAGTTTCAGATGATGATGAGGAGGCCAGAGATGGAGTTGAGTTCGCGACGCCGACTAGATAAGTGGTAGCACCTACGGCCTACCAATGAGTCGTGTAACTCTGCGACGACTTTCCGTCATGGTTGTCTTCGTTGCGGCTCTGGTGATGTTGATCGGTGGAGGAAAAGTAGTTATCATCAACTAGGAGAATTCTTGTGAAGGAGTCGGATTCGATGGTGAAGCAGTCCCGCTTAACCTGTTGTCGGTCGTGGCGTGTCGTCTTCGGTGGAGTTACTAGGGTCTCATGGCAGAAGTCAACGGGGAAGGAACGAAGATCCAAATCAGTGCCGAGGTGACGAAGGAGGTGATGTCGAGGGGGTCGGTGAGGATGTGCTAGCTCGAACTGTGGGAACAAGCGAGGAGTCAAGAACCGTAACCTTCGGTGACTGTCGATAGGGATGGGGATGCGAGCGATCTTCGGTCGGCGTCGAGCGGTCCTCGACGGAGCGACAATGGAAATGAGACAGCGAGGAGACCATGCGGTGGCGAGGATGGGTTCAATTTATACGTGTGGAGGGTTTTGAGAAGAGGAGATGGTTTTGGTTCTCCTTCAATATTTAAAAGCAAATTTTTTTTTTCAAAAAATTGCAGCCACGTCAGCTGGAGCGAGTATACCGCAAGCCAACTAGAGCATCTCGAATGATGTTATGGCTTTGGAAGAAATGGTTGCCACGTAGGATTCACAATATATTATTTCAAAAAAAAATCTTCAATGCAAATGTGAAGTTGGTTGTAAAGTTGACTCTCCAACTCTATTGTCTTATTTTGTATTGTGATTCCTATGTGGCATGAGGCACAAGACAATATTTTTTCTATGTGGCAAGATTATATTCACACAAGACAATGAGAGAGAAAATTGTTCTCCAATGCAAAATTATTGAGAAGACAATAAAAACTATTTTTTTCCAACTTCCAAAAAAACTTTTCCACTTCTTCCTTATTTTATAAATATTTTTATTCATAATTGATGATGTTGAAGTAAAGTATTGTGAAGTCCATTGTCTATATTTAGACAACCAACTTCACATTGTCTTTGACATGTCATTGTCATGTCAACTTCACAACCAACTTCACATTTGTATTGGAGAATAAAATTTTGAAATAAGAATTTGTGATTCCTATGTGGCAACCATTTTTTTCAAACTCACAACAGGGTTGGAGATGCTCTGACAAGGATAATATGAAGTTGGTTGTCTAGATCTAGACAATGGACTTCACAATGACTTTATTCCACATCATCAATTATGAATAAAAATATTTATAAAAAAAAAGTGAAAAAGTTGTCTTGCAAGTTGAAAAAAAAGTAGCTTTTATTGTCTTCTCAATACTTTTGCATTGGAGAACACTTTTCTATCTCATTTTCTTGTGTGAATATAATCTTGCCACATAGTAAAGACATTGTCTTGTGCCTCATACCACATAGGAATCACACTTTAGAAATATAATTCTTATGCTAGAACTTCCTGCTCTGGTTCTTGTGAATATGGAAAAAACGACATTGAAATGGATGGAGCATCTAGGTCGTAAGGCTCATAAAACACAAAATATGACAGTAGGGTTGGAGATGCTCTTAGCTATTCCGAAAAATATTGCAGCCACGTCAGCGGGAGCGAGTTTAGCGAGCCAAATAGCAATTCCGGGATCTATATACTCACGTTAATGTTTGAATATATTTTAATTAAGATTTATTATAAATATGGTTTTAAAATTTTGGATATGAGCTTAATTAGTTAGATATTACGATGTAATTAGTTTAAATATAATTTAAATATTAATATATTTTAGAATTTGTTATATGTTCAGGTAGTTAGAAGAGTTTTAGGTTTTTTTTTATAAATTTTTTTAACTACATGAGGAGATAACATATGTTATTGTATTGTTAAAAAAATTTATATTAATAATTTAGGATATACGTGCGGATTGACGGCTCATTTTTTAACCATTTCTAAGTTACATTATATTTATTTACATATAATAAAAAATAGGAGAGGGAGATTTCCACAATGGTGATGGCGATTTTGTCGATGGCGTAATTAGGATAGCCACAGGGGTGGTTGATCGAAGGGCATCTACTGGGGATGGACGTAGGGTGAATTTTTTTAAGTATAATTAGAATGATTGTTGATTTTGATCCGATAATGGAAGAGCACCTTAGGTGTATTCGAAAAAAAGAGATTCGTCGTGTCCATTATCTTGGTCATAATATTCAGAATGAGTTAATACTTTTATTAGCGGACGAGATTAAGAGCAAGATCCTTGATATTGTCAAAGGGGCAAATTTTTTTCCTGTAATTCTTGATTGTACTCCGGATGTTAGATACTCTATAAATTACTTTTATTGGCGGACGAGATGATTCTGATATTGATGCGCTTGAATTATTTTCAGAATTGTAGCTGTTGAGAAAAATATTATCGAAGAGGTTAACAAAACCAATTGAAGTATTGGAGAGTATCAAAAATTTGCGTCTTGGGTTTCCTAATGCTTGGGTATCATATAGAATAATATTGACTATACCAGTTACACTAGCTACTACCGAAAGAATTTTCTCCAAGCTGAAGTTGTTAAAAACTAACTCTGATCAACTACGTCTCAAGATAAATTGAACGGTTTGGCCATGTTGTCTATTGAGAAAAAATGATAACTAAACTTGATCACAACGATTTAATTGACAAATTTCCACATAAAAAAGCGTGAAGAGAATGAGCTTTTTCTTCTTAGATTTAGTTTTGTGTTATTTTACTTCATTTAATGTCATAATTTTTGTGTATTTAAGGGCTAATTATAGTGTATTTTGATTTTATTGGATTTGTTGGATTATGAATTTATAATTTTTTTATATAGATGGATGAGGGCCTCAATTTTGGGATTTGTCTAGGACCTCCAAAATGTTGAAGTCGGCCCCTGCTCCCTTTTTTTTTTCTTTGGAATTTTTTTTCTTTCCTCTTTATTCTATTTTCGTTCAAACACAAAAAAAATTATTTTTCCAAGACCATTATTCTGTGAAGCAAATATGGACTAATTAACTATTTTGTTAACGAGCATTTTAGGAATGGACGCTTGAGCTTGAGCACACACCATCCCCTAAACTGTAAGGTGGCATTTTGTTCAAGTTTTGAAGGGTTGGGAATGAGTTTTAGATTTCTTACCCTTATTTGGTATGTCTAGGATTGAGAATTAGGGAGGAATATGAGGGGTTTCATATTTCCATTGTTGTGAAAAAGTAATTCCCAAGGTCTTCCTTGGGAATACTTTTGCTTTCCTAGGAATGTTGTTTAATATTTCAAAATTACTATTTGGCTCCCTCTATGCTCCTTAGTTTTTGTTATAACGTGGGTTACTAAAGGATTAGATTTTTACTTTGTATTTTAGTCCCATATTGGTTAGATAGTATTACACCTTTATTGTGTTGTATAAATAAGGCCTTTGCTGTCACGCTCCAATCTCCCGCAAGCTCAATAGTCCCCGCTGAACGTGAAATCACCACGTTGCAGCTCTCTCGCGGGACAATCGTTCTCATCGGGACGTGATGCCGTACGAGCCTGGAGTTGCGCTCGCACAAGGCGATGTTGTCAAACACCAAAGTTATCATCGAAACAACCAAGTCACAGCGGAAGCCATTTGTGTACCAAGCACACAACAGAGTAATACGCAGCGGAGCTCACAATAGGGTCCAAATGGAATGCCCCGAGTCAATGCCACAAAGGCGATGCCACGGAGATGATAAAATTCTTTTGCTCATTTCTCTAGCCCACAAAGGTACTTACAGTTCATACATCTTGTCCCGTATATCCAAGCAGCGCCACTACGCCTGTGTACCTGAAATATTGTCCACAAACGTGGGTCAGTACACAACCGTACTGGTGAGCGGGGTAACCCACTCGCCTAAGCCGACACTAAGTAAAATAGTGAATGCACACAGTTAAATGGTGATCTTTCTAGTTGAATCCTAGATTCGTTTCATGGCATATGAATGACATGTTAAGGAAAGCAGTAAAGCAGTTTACGCATGCAAGCATTCAATCTCAAACCAAACGACAAGCATTTATGTATATCCAACGCGTCTAACTCAATGCCATCGCTTGCACGATAACATAACGAACCATCAGTCTCACCTCAATATCCATCCTCAACCAAAGTTTATATTCAAATCTCGAGTACACACTCTTGCCGAGGCAAGGCGGCCGCGCCTACACGATGCACAAACCAACCAAAGTAAAGCAAACCAACATTTATTCTATATGAAGTCACTGGCCAGAAGTCACGAAGGACATTGATCGGACCAAGATCAATAGGGCAATCCTACCCGATCCAGGGTTGGGCAGCTACTCCCGCCTGGTGGTATCGGACTACCAGCACTGCGCCCAATCGCGCGATGCCCATTGTTTCCTCCATGGTGGAACGATCCCGGTGCCCCGGTGCCTCATCCCGTTCCAGGAAACCAAACCCTGTGCCACGCAGGTTGTCCGTGACTATGCAGACACAGTAGGTATGACGAGAGGATTGAACATTCTTGCCCCACCAAGCGATCCTAGACTCGTTCAACCGATATCCAACCAAATATCCATAACCATTCTTCCAACATATCCATTCCAAGGAATCCAAATCTCGACCTCAAGATATAGCCCAAGGCACCAAAATATCAAGTGTTTCATAGGCACGATGCCTCTTCTCAACACAAAGTCCAAACTGGTGCAACACCTATGCTCGAAGCAAAATCCCATGGCACAATGCCATTTCAGTGGCACAATGCCCCATTCGTGGCACGATGCCCCATCAAACAGCACAACGCCCTCGCCGATGCAGTTGTTCGGTTTCGAACCACAACTGCTCGCTTTACAAGACAAAGCGACCAAGTGATACTCATTTACGAATGAAAGTTCGCTCGCCCGAATTCCCGTCGTTCCCATTGCTCCCATTGCCCCAAAGTATTATTCCAACTCGTATAATTCCAACCGTTCCAAGCATAATCCCAAGTATCCAACCGACTGCCTCAAATGTATAATCCAACTATCGCTCCAACTATCCAACGCGTAATCGTTTCAAGCCACAATCCTACCAAGCCAACGACGTACACTCTATGCACGCCTCCGTGTAGTGATTCTTATTGTTTCAGCTCAAGTATTCAAGCCTTTTATGTGTTTTCCATATTATTAGGCATGAAGGAGTAGAGGAGAAGGGAAAGAGCCCACTCACAATGATTGATCCCGTCAGGCATCATGTCCTGCCGATACGGCCAATCCCTTGAACCCGTGGTCCGATGCAAGCGCGATCTACTCAACTGGTATGACCGTACAAGCAGGCCGTGCTCTCCAAATCATCTGACCGATCGGATTAAGGAAGACGGCATTATCGCTTCCATTCAGCTATTCAGTAATGTTCTGAACGAACACTTGATTTCCATCGAACCCGCTAGCCATCTGCACATTGAAACCAACTCGATTAATCCTTCTTCCCAAAATCCAATATTTCAAATGTAACCAGCATTTGATTTATTCAATCCGACTCAGCGTAACGCTCCGAGCGGTTGCGGGGCGTTACATTTGCCTCCCACTGTGTGATTAGACCAATAAGAGATCTTCTCTCCTATTTTCTTCCTTCTTCTACATTTATTCAAACACTTTATTAGCACGAAGCTCTAACAGAAGGAAATAAGCAAGAGTATCTCAGTGAAGCCGCCATTTGCGGATTCTTCACTTCGGTAATAGGTATGGTTATTTATGTTTATTTTTCTGTATATGCATACCCTAGGCGCGGCCTGATGTTAATGTTTATACATCTTTTAGCATACCGCTAGGGCAAAAAGAATAATTTTTATCCATTCATATCACTTTTTTTAGTTAACTCTAATAGCACTCCGATGTTAATCGTATATAGATTTCTCGGAGAGAGGCAAAAAGAATAATTTTATCTATTCATCTCACTTCTTTTAGTTAACTCTAATAGCACTCCGATGTTAATCGCATATAGATTTCTCGGAGAGAACGCTGGAGTTATTCCTTTTTTCTTTCTTTCTTGTATATATGTTAATACATTCAGATCAAAACCATCAGAGATCTGAAGACTATGAACATGAATTGTTTGGTATATATATATATAAGACTTCTGGAATATCATTGTTCGAAGCATACCATATGTGGTATTTTTGAAAGACTTCTTGAACATAATCATTGTTCGAAGGATACCATGAACATCTAGTATTTGGTATTTACCTATGACTTCTGGAACATCATTGTTCGAAGCATATCATAAACAAGATTTGTTTCGTATAAATAGACTTTTGAAACATCATTGTTTGAAATATACACCATGAACATGAATTGTTTGATAATTTACCAAGTTCTTATGTTAACTTATTATTATTGATCTTATACAATAATATGTTGAGCCTCACAAAGTATAATTTTAAGCCTCTAAACTTAGAAGGCTAGAACTTTCTCAACTAGAGATTGGATGCTGAATTGTACCTTCAAGCCAAAAGCTTAGGTGACGCAATTATGGCTGATAAGCCAATATCTGCACAAGATAAAGTAAATGCTTTAATTTTCCTAAGACATCATATTCATGATGATCTCAAGGTTGAGTACTTAACAGTCAAGGACCCCTTGGTGCTATAGAATTATCTAGCTGAAAGATATTATCACTAAAAATGGTCATACTACCAGGTACACTCCATGAATGTCTCAATCTAAAATTTTAAGATTTTAAGACAGTTGCAGCCTATAATTCAGCTATGTTCAAGATTATTTCACAATTGAAGTTATATGGTGAAGAAGTGACAGAGCATTCCATGCTAGAGAAAATATTCACCATATTTTATGCGACTAATATGCCCTTCAACAGACGTATAGGGAGAGAAATTTTAAAAAGTATTCTGAACTCATTATTGTCTGACTCGTGGCCGAGAAAAATAATGAGTTATTAATCAAAAACCACACTAGTAGACCAACTAGGTCTGCACAAATTTCAGCTGAAGTGAATGCGACTAGTGCTCAAAAAAATATGACCAATACTAGGGTTACATTTGTGCTCGAAAAAATCATAAAGAAAGAGGGCATGGACGTCGTGGAAGCCAAAAAAATGGCTACAATCTGGGTCCAAGAAATGATACACAGTTCAAAAATAAGGGATTTAATCCTCGAAGAAACAATGGCCAAATTCCTAATCCAACTCCTCCAACTGATATTTGCAAACGTTGTGGCAGAGCTGGTCATTGGATGTAAAACTGTCGTACCTCACAAAAGAAAGTAGACGAGTATGAAGCCTCAAAGGGTGTGAAGACTAATCTCATGGAGGGTACAAGACACATGGATTTTAATGATTTCTTCCAAGATAAGGATATAAACGCAATTTTGGAAGTCCAGTTTAACGTCATGATAGGCGAAGTCAATAAATAGTTATTATATGCTTATCTAAGTTTATTTACTTTCCACTTTGAATAAATTGGTCATTATATGATTAATAGTCTAGGTAGTTTACTTTCTTTGAAGTAGTTTCATTTAGATTTAGATCAAGTTGTAATAATTGGCAATATGCCAAGTTTAACCATTTAGTAGCATATTAATATATTATTAATTTTTGCTTTTGAAAGGTATGGACAATGATGATTGCATATGTTTGATAGATAGTGCAACAACTCACACTATATTAAAAACTAGGAAGTTTTTTATAATATATGCCTCAAACACTGCCAATGTGACCACCATTACTGGACCCGTGCAGATTATAAAGGTTATGGTAAGGCCGATATTGTGTTGCCAAACGGAATACATTTAGTCATTCAAAATGCATTATTCTCTCGTAGATCTAATAAAAATCTACTCAGCTTTAGAGATATTTGAATGAACGGGTTTCATATTAAAATCATGAATGATGATAACAAAGAGTATCTTTGTATCACCTCTAATATTGGAAGCAATAAGCTCATATTAGAAAAGTGCAAGTTAATCTCCTCGGGGCTATATCAAACTACTATGAAGGTAATAGAATCTTACCCCATCACTTGCAAAAGGCTAAAGGATCCAAGGAATCTAATCCTTTGACATGACAGATTGGGTCATCCATGATCGACTATGTTGAGAAATGTCATCAACAATACCAATAGACATAATTTATCATACCAAAGTCTTTCTTTTCCTACTGAACTTTGTATGTAGCTTGTTCACAGGATAAACTCATTACAAGATCTTAACTTCTCAAAATAGCTTCTAAATTACCACCATTCCTTTAGATAATACAAGATAATATTTGCGGACCTTTCAGGTATTCATGGTTCTAATAGATGCTTCAAGTCGATGGTCAAATATTTTTATACTCTCATCTAGAAATTTTTCCTTCTCCAAGCTACTTTCTTAGTTGATTAAGCTTAAGACTCATTTTTGAGAAGTCCACGACTGCGCAGAGGAGCTTCCAGCAATGACCGAGGCTCAGCGCCAGCCGACAGTCCACGACTGTGTTCACGTTCCAGAGGGAGTCCTTGTAGTTCAGCAAGAAACTACCCCCCGCGCTGCTACCAGGACCGGGAGACATCACCCGGGGGTTGTGGAGAATTAACCATCCCATCAAGTACAGGTATGGTAACTCTACCCGGGGAACACTACCAAAAAAAGTCAAATTAGCGACGCCTAAAAACGTCGCCAAATGACAAAAAAATGTCGCTAAACACGTTTAGCGACGTAATTAGCGACGTTTTAACTTAGTCGGAAGAAACCAAGTCGCTGAACGAAAAAACGTCGCTAAACGTCGCTATGCCGACATTTTTTAGCGACTTTATTGAGTCGCTAAATGTAGTGACGTTTAGCGATGCGGCGTCACGAAATAGCGACGTTTCTTAAAGTCGCTAAACGTCGCTCATTAGCGACTTATATAGCGACGTAACAACGACGTCTTTAATGACCTGGCAGTACTGCCATGTCAGCAATTTGCGACGTACAACGACTTGGTTTAGCGACGTTTAGCGACGTCGTTAGCGACGGCTAATGACACGTCGCTAGTTAGCGACTTGTTTAGCGACTTATAAAAACGTCGCTAGACGTCGCTAAACGTCGCTAAATACGTCGCTAAATTGAAAAAAAACAAAAAAAAAAACTGAATTGTTCTAAACTATTATTCCTGTAATTTATAAATTTCTAATTAAAAATAGACCCGGAGCAACCCTCCGTTGAATTCTATGGGTTCGCCAACCCCTTCGGTGGAACACTCAATACCGGATTAACAATATTTAATATGAATAAAAGTATCACAGGCATACAATTAATACACACAAATATTATAGACAGACAATATAAGTATCACAGTCATAAAAGTATCACAATATCACAGTCACACAAAATGGGCATAAACAGCATCACAAAATACATAATATATAAGTATCAGAGTATCACAGTAACACAAAATGCATAATATATAAGTATATGAAACTTATAGTATCAATCTCAAGGATTTCCAAAACGGGGCAGATACCAGTCCCTCAAATACTGACCATAAACAGCATTTATGTTATCAAGCTCCGCTATGGGTGTTGGGTGACTGGAACTCCCCGTCTGAGATACAGCCGTGATAGGTGCTGGGTGACTGGAACTCCCCGCATGTGGTATCTCTTCCTCCTTAACAGTAGGAGGCATCACTTCCTCCTTAACAGTAGGAGGCATCACTTCCTCCTTAACAGTAGGAGGTGTCGCTCTCTTGGGTGCCATCTGGTAAGATAGATGAAAACAAAGAATTAGCAAAGAATTAGCTATTGGACCGGAACGGAAGAATTAGATGACTCACAAAGAATTAGCTGTAGTTAATGTCAAGGGTACAGAGAGATAAGAAGAATGCAACAAAACTTAGGTGGGGTGTACTTGAGCACAGTGACCCCACTAATCTCTATAGTTTTGTGCACTTTAAAATCTCGCAGCTGATGTTATTATCTATCTGATTGACATAAAATAATTATGCATACTGAACTAAATAAATAAACAATTAGTCAATATTACACAATTATATTTATTACCACATGATATCTTAATTCAGGTGTTAAATTTGTCATTCTTGACAAAATAAAGAATGAGTTTCAGATATTTATTGAGTTGTGTTCTTCTATAACGTTTTGAAGCACTATGTATCCTAATTTTTGTCACTAGCAAAAAATACTACGTTTGTCAAGTATGAATTTACATCCCAATTACACACTCATGTCATGAATGTTTGTAAATATTTTGCTATGAACATTAATGGCTATTCTCTAGTACTATTTTGTTGGAAATATCACTCTTATATTGGCAATCAAATTATACATATAAAAATAAATGCAACTTTGTTGTGGAGAAAACATATACTGAGGTAATTGTAGAACATATATGCACATAACTGGTGTATCCCAAAAGTCAGGATATACTGAGGTAATTGTAGAACTTAGGTATCAGATGACACAGGTACTGAAACATTATAATTAAACACAGAGAAGACACCTATAGCTAATGCACTACAATATATAAAAAAAATGCACATCAGCAGCTGTTGAAACAAAAGCAAGACTTGAATTTAGTAGCACTGCAACCAATCGATAGCATCAACCAAAATAATTGATAGAGAGCTAGAAAAAGGTGGGCATCACCAAAAAGTTACACTTGACTAACTGATACAAGTTTTTCTTCTACAAGACATCCGAGAGCCAACTATCCAGAACCCTAACCCTAACCCTAACCCTAGCCCTAACCCTAAACCTAACCCTAAACCCTAACCCTAGCCCTAACCCTAAACCTAACCCTAACCCTAACCCTAACCCTAACCCTAACTCTAACCCTAACCCTAACCCTAACCCTAACCCTAATCTGCGTCTGTGTGTGTGTCTACGTCTGTGTGTGTGTGTCGTGTGTGTGTCTGCGTCTGTGTGTGTGTCGTGAGTGTGTGTCGTGTGTGTGTCTGCGTCTGTGTGTGTGTCTTGTGTCACATGAGAGAGAGAGAGAGAGAGAGAGAGAGAGAGAGAGAGAGAGATAGAGAGATTACCTAGAGCTCGAGGAGGAGGAGGGGGATGCCGTGGAGACCCGGTCGCCGGAGAGGGGGGGCGCAGCCGTGGAGACCCGGTCGTCGGAGGGAGGGGCGGAGGAAATTGAAACGATTTCGACAGATGGAGAAAAGAAAACTGAGCCATAATTAACCAAAATTTAGCGACGTTTAGCGACGTCAAATAAAAACGTCGCTAAAATAAAAATTAGCGACGCCAAAGACGTCGCTACATACGTTGCTAAATATTTTTGATAGATACGTCGCTAATTACGACGCTAAACGTCGCTAAATTAGATATATTAGCGACGTTTAGCGACCTTAATTGAACTTATAGCGACTATTCTTTTAAAATCTTAATAAAAGTCGCTAAACGTCGCTAAATATCGCCATTTAGCGACGCCTAGCGACGATTTGTACCGAGTCGCTAATTTAGTGACATTTTTACTAGGAGTCGCTAAAATACGTCGCTAATCCCGCTTATTCTAGTAGTGGAAAGCTATCACGTCGAGCTTCATCGACGAGCAGTCCGTCAATCATGGCTCTCAGTCCAGCCTGTATACGGCACACCATGGCAGGGAGCAAGCCCAGCCTTGCCCCGAACATCAGACGGACGGCGGGTCACAGGATGTTCCGGTGAATGCGGTCCGCAGACGCGATACCGGACACCACTACTCGACGCAGCCATAGGGAGAGAAAGCCAGCTAGCTTGGCTTTCTCAGACAAAGGCCTGCGGTAGCGCCTCAAGTAACTATAGGCCTTAGTGCCCTCAGGGTACTTTCCTACCCCGTTATTGAGAAGCTGATCTGGAGCTTTAGCCTCCTCCATAAGATCCTCGACGACCTGGGCACTGAGCACGCCTAAGCAGTTCACGGGCTCATGCTTGTCCCCCGAAACCTTCACCGACTTGACGGCCCTGGCCCGGTGGAAGAAGAGGTAGGACATCCACTTATTGGTATGAGCCAAGTCAGAAGGCTCATTATAAAAAGCAGTGCACGCGAAGTAGTGGCACATCAGCTCCTGATACACCTCCACAACCCGAGGGTCCGAGTCCTCCAACTCCCGGTTGGTGGGAACATACCCTTCATACGGAGTATCCCCCATCGGCAGTCTAGAGATTGTAGAAGCATGAAAAATACGCTGGTAAGAGCTACACAGCTTCTTGATACAGAGCAGCGTAAGCAGAGGCCTTCAGAGCCATCAGGCGTACAATAGAGTTTTCTCCGCTAAAATACAGCGTAAAGAATAAAGCTCAAAGGACCATCCGCATAAGTGCAGTACGTCCAGGCCGCTCCAGCGTGAAACAGAGTTCTTTATCGCCTCCATGGCGTAAAACTCAACCGCTCTCAAAGCAGCGTTATAGCGTACGAGGAACGCTTCATCTTCCCCAAAATAAACCTGTCAAGTCACGCAGTGAATCTGACCTCTGACTCCTGACAAAAGGTGATGCACGGCTACCCAGACGACGGCTGGAAACGATGGCAGACCTCTCAGGACGCGTCCCACAGTATGATGGCGGATCTCACCATTTAATGCAGAGGATTTGGTAAAACATCACCAAACCGTTGTTTACTGGAGTCCCCTCAGCATAAACCGCTCTTTTGCGTACAAGGGAATATGCCGCCCTGTTTTACACAGGCAAACATGAGTCGTTTTACGCTCCACAGCAGACAAACCGCCTGCCACGTCAAAAGCTGCACTTCGTATGAGATTCGAGGCACGTCTCCACGTCTAATTGTACAGAGCGGTGACAGTTTCTCTCAAGACACCTCTCTACGACGGGTGCACAAAAGGCCTGCAGACCTTCGAAACACGTCTCCGCATTTAATGCATAAGGTGATGGTAAATCTCTGCAAGAGATTTGGTTATATCTTCAAAAGCCGTAATTTCGACTAAGGCGTCTACATCAGCACGGTATGCAGCGGCTTCTACGCCCATTCAGTATCTGTGCTCAAGCGGCTTCTACGCCCATTCTGGCACGATATGCAGCGGCCTCTACGCCCATTCAGGATCTGTGCTCAAGCGGCTTCTACGCCCATTCTGGCACGATATGCAGCGGCTTCTACGCCCATTCAGGATCTGTGCTCATGCGGCTTCCACGCCCACTCAGTCTCTACGACTACTCGGCTTCCACGCCTACTCGGCTTCTATGCCTGTTCGGCTTCTGTGCCTGTTCGGCTTCCACGCCTACTCGGCTCCTATGCCTGTTCGGCTTCTATGCCTGCTCGGCTTCCACGCCTACTCGGCTTCTATGCCTGTTCGGCTTCTATGCCTACTTGGCTTCTATGCCACGGTGACGGACATTTGGCTTCTACGCCAACCTCTTCTACACAATGGATACCTACCTGCATGGCTTTTACGCCGTAATCTTAGTAGCAAACGTACGTGTTGTGTCCCCTTAGTTGGACCCACGTCACCCGCTCAGTCAAAAGATCATCTATACGTAGGCATTGGTTACTTTAACCGTTATGTAAAAGGGTGCTGTACTTTCCACTCCTCGGTTGCTACACCAACGGAGTGGTCACTGTCACCAAAGACTCTATAAATAGAGGCCCCTGTCAATGGGGAACAAGGTCTAAAAATTGGTCAAGAAACCGATATCAGATCCCAGGTCGGAAAACTCGGTCAAGAGTACCAATATCAGATCCAAGGTCGACAATCGGAGAAGATCAAACAAGGAGGAGAGAGAGAGAGAGAGAGAGAGAGAGAGAGAGAGCCCGGAGCTCAGGCAAAGAGCGGGGATCGACGACTTCGGCATCGTGCATCCATCCTCTCCTACAACCTTCGAAGCTGCTACCTGTCTTCCACGGCACTTCTTCAATATCGCGTGGTCCAAGGGCTAAAGTGATCGACCGCAGATCAGATACCTATAGTAATTTATACCCAGATTAAATAAATTATACTCCCACATCCTCGTATAGGATTATATTGTACAAGTTTGTTTGTAAACCAAAGGGCGCGGGTTTCGCACAAACCCCGTCATTGAAATACACTTTCATTCTTTCGTTTAATACCACAAACAAGATGGCGACTCTGCTGGGGACGTCTTTCTCTTCTGACGAGGAAGTAATTGCTCAACGCGATGCGGTATCTATAGGAACCGTGAAGAAGACGCTGGTCGTTCATTTCGACCAGTCTGCTTACGAAGACATGTTTCGAACCGGGGGTAGCTCTCATTCTCTCTCCGTCCAAGACAACAGGAAGCTGCGCAAAGTATGGATACCCAAGACATCCTCAACCATTCCTGTGGACTCTCCGATCTCTCCGACCAATGAGGTGGTAGCATCGCTCCCTCCGTGCCCTGCACGTAAAATTCAGTCTCCCGCTACGCGCGGTACAGACAAAACTTCGGGCAAGGCCTCTGCGCTAACCCAGAAGTATCCACTGCACTTTACGCGTAGGAACCAGTCTCCCGCTATGCGCGGTACAGACAAAACTTCGGGCAAGGCCTCTGCGCTAACCCAGAAGTATCCACTGCACTTTACGCGTAGGAACCAGTCTCCCGCTACGCGCGGTACAGACAAAACTTCGGGCAAGGCCTCTGCGCTAACCCAGAAGTATCCACTGCGCTCTACGCGTAGGAATCAGTCTTCCGCTACGCGCGATACAGACAAAACTTCCGATGGTGCCTCAACGCCAAATCGGAAGAACAGATCATGCTCCACGCGCGAAACAACATCTGACTTCTACGGTAAAACAGATGAGCGCGGTGATCTCCGCGAGGGAAGCAAGCAGGCGAATATTCAACCTCTCGGCCTTTACGCCAGCAAGAGAACAATCTGCCTACCCTTCGGATTACGCGAGAAACCGATGGCCGACTGAGGACCTCTTCAGCTTTACACCAGTCTGAGCGAATCTCCAAATTACGCCAGCCGAAGTCCCGCGGCGTAAAGCAAGCTCCGGTTGCTACTCCTGACCTACGCGAATGCCTAGTCCAGAAGCGTAAGGAGAGGGGATCTTCCAACATGTCTATTACGCCCCCCAGAGAGCAATGTTGTAATAGTCATAAATTGTGATTGACTGCTGCTGTTCTAAAGCAAAACGATCGGTCTTCGACCGATTGAGCTACTCTCAGTCTTTTCCGGAAGAAGAGCACGCGTATGCGTCCGTGAACATGGCTTCACGCATACCCAGAAGAAGGTCAAGCTCGAGACGTCATCCCTCTGGGCCTCCGAGCCGAAGAAGATTCGAAGACCTCCTCTGGAGCACTGAAGCTGGGGTGTTCCAAAACACCCGGGCAAGGTCACAGCAACCAGCTCCGTACTCGTCTGATTCCGACGCTGGGGGTCGCCAATCTCCCAGAACAGATGATGAGAGTGTAGAGTCGACTTCTGCGGTGACCTATACTAATCCTTCGATGACGCCCAGGGAAGTGGGAGCTTACGCCATTGAAGACGAACGCGAGGAGGCTTCAGGAAACGCGGAACAACGCATCACTGTGCTAGAGACATCTCTGAAGTAAATGCAATCCGTAATGGAGAACATGCACCAGATGATGCTAACTCAGCACGCGACTGCCATGGCTCAAGTGTCGGTCCCGCCAACTCAGATACGTGTGGGGGTGGACTTACCACCATCCGACCCAAGCCAAGAACCTGCTCTAGATCAAGAGTCAGCAGTCCCTCCGCTTCCAACTGAGAATCCGATGCAGGCAGTGCGGGAGTTGAAAGCCCAGTTTGATGCCTTGAAGCACAAAGATCAGCTCAAGAAACTGGGAATCAACCAGCCTTACCCGGCTATCTGGGAAGAAGTCCCTTTTCCTCCGAAGTATAAACCTCAGACTATGGCTCTGTTCGAAGGAAAAACATCACCAAGTCAATACATGAACTATTTTCGTATAATGACGGTATTGCTACAAGGGAACGACGCCCTCCTCACTCGGGTGTTCAAGGGCTGCCTCTCAGGAGTAGCCTATCAGTGGTACCGTAGCTTGGCGGACAACTGTATTACTTCCTTCGAGGACTTCAAAGCGCTATTCTTCACACAATTCTACGAGGGTGGAATGGACATGTCTATGTCCTCCCTCATTGAAGTCAAGCAAAGGGAAAAGAAAGACGTTCGCACCTTCGTCGAACGTTTTCGTCAGGCCACCTTACAAATGCCTCCAGGAGTTCCAGACTCGGCGTTAGTAGACATTTGCAGGAAGAACCTCCTTCCTATAGTCTCGGTGTTCACAGGACCATATCAGTTCCATGAGTGGCCCTCGTTCATCGTCTCGGCAGTGGCCGCCGAAGACAACAGTCGCAAGGCACGCGACAATGGCATCATGATCTCCACCTCCGATAGAGGCAAAAGGCCATCTCCCAGCGGCGACCATCCTCGCAGCTCCAAGGGAAAAGAAGCTCTGACGGTCAATACGTCCAGACAAAAGACGGCGGTGACCACGCAGACAAAGCCCGGGACTTCCAGGCCCGTCGAGGTCTACTCTTTCGACGACGATGATATCCCTAGTATATTTGAGTGTCTCATCAAAAGTGGTAAGATCACCCTGCCGGAGCTAAGGCGGCCCCAAGAGGTCGGCAGTACCGACGACCCCAAATACTGCATCTTCCACAGATACGTACACCACCCAACAAAGGTGTGTTACGTACTAAAGAGGAAGATCCAGGGGTTGATCGATGCTAAGGCCATCACCCTGCACAACACCGAGAAAACGGTCACAGCCAACATGATCTCTCTGCGGTTCGGCGATCTGCCTCCCCAAAAAGTCATGGACGGTATCACGCCCATTTCCCGAGCCACAATGGACATTGTCAATCTCCCTCCGGCTAGGGATCAAAATCATAACCTGGTACCCCTGACTACCCGTCAGGGCGAGATTATATGGGTTCATCCAGATTTGGTGTCAGAGCTCGAGGAAGAGACTAAAGCTACGTCCAGGAGGAGCTCAAAGTGCAAACCATGCCATATGGTCACAAATTCTTCGCCATCAGACGAAGACGAGGTACTTGCTGCGACCCGGTCAGGAAGATCCTACCTCAACGACTACGGAGCAAGTCAGGAGGATATACCGGCAGACGTTTTAACTGCCAAACCTGCAGGGCCAAGCCCCGTCATACCGGAAGCCAACCCTTCAAAACCGACGCTGGCGGACAAAGGAAAACAAAGAGAAGTGCGCTTCGATAAACCTGTGAAAAATATTCCGAACAAAGGTTTTGAGAAGCCGTATAACTTTGACATCCTAGACCAACTGGCTAATACACCGGCCAGGCTCTCAATCTTCGAGCTACTCAGGCTCTCCCAAGACACTCGTCTAGCCTTGAGTGAAGCACTGATGCAGGCGGAGGCATGCTTGACCCAACTCAAATCTCCCGACGAAGAACCAGTGGCGTGCCCTCAATGCCACAGTATGATGGAGGTGGTCCCAAATATCACCTTCACCCAAGACGACATGCTGTTAAAACATAACAGGCATGACAGGCCCCTCTATTACACCGGGTATATCGGTTCCATGGAGGTTGATCGGATTCACATAGATCCGGGATCATCAATCAGCATCATCCCGCACAGTCTGCTCAGACCTTTGAGGATTCCTACCAGCGAACTGGCTTACACCTCCACTACAATCGTGGGATTCAACGCCGAAAGAAGTAAGCCGTTGGGGAAGATTCGCCTGAGGATCCAGATTGGCAACCTCAGATCGGTGGCCACATGTTACGTGATCGATTCAGAGGTATCCTACAATATCTTGCTGGGAAGACCGTGGATCCACGATCACAACATCGTTCCTTCAACTCTACATCAATGTCTTAAATATGTAGACCCCCAAGGAATGGTACAAACGGAGGTGGCCGACCTAAACCCGTTTAAAGGAGTAGAGTCCTACTATTCCGACGTCGTGTTGTACTCGCAGGACCACACGGAAGAAGTGGCGGGCAAGACAGAGAAGGAATCCCACCGGGAGCCAGGAGAACCCTCTGCCGCACTACCGCTGTCGATCAGAGTGAAAGGACGAACCACTCGTCCAAAAGCCATAGAGCCCATGGCTATTCACCTGAATAGATCCAGCTCGGGGAAAAGAAATAATTCTCCAGTGGTTACTCTGAACCAGAAGTCTCCACCTTTGGTCATCAACCTTCGGCGCGACGAGCAGCCGACCGATGTAAACACGACCAGGAACAGAGTTCCAGATGGCAATAAACATCCTCTTTTCCAGTACATTAATACTCAGATTCCAAATCAGGAACCCACTCCCTGTGACGAGGTAGAACCCATAGCACGAAAGTTCTTAGAAGCTATGGACTCCTACCATCCGCATATCTGGGAAGCAGCATCATCATCCAACGTCATCACAACGTATGGACCGCATGAAGATTCTATCTTCATAATCCCGCCTACCTGCAGCAGTCAGCATCCAATAGTATTCGGCCGCATACGCAATCAACCAGCCATCCAGGAAGATCCTTTCGATGACGATACTGGGAAGATGCAGGTTCACCGATACAGCCCTCAAGCGCTGAAGATCATGCAAAACATGGGCTACGACTTGAAGCGAAAGTCGGGCCTCAACTACGGAAGAGGTAGAAGAACGCCGCCACGCGGCGACCCCCGCTACCAACAAACTCGTTTCGGGTTAGGGTATGCCACCTCCCTTACGGCTTCCACGTCGGATAAGGACATCTTTTTCTCCTCCTGGGATGGCTCGTCACCCCCCGACTCACCTAGTGCTCCCGAACAAACACTATCAGTAAATATGGTGGTGACAGATCCCTCAGGAGCAGATGAGCAGGATTCAGAGCCATTTGAGAATGACTTTGGGCTCAGCAACTGGATACGCAGTGGGAATTCCGCTTCGAGCAGAGGGAACCTCCAACCAAAGACGAAGTTATCCAAACCAATGTTGGGGGTAAACTTTCGCCAAAGCCGATATTTATCAGTGACAATCTTCCACCAGCCGAAAGGGAAGAAATCATACAGCTGATAAAGGAATACGTCGATGTCTTTGCATGGGATTATGGAGACATGCCGGGCCTAGACCCGAAGGTGGCTACTCACAAACTCAACATATTGACTAACTCAAAGCCTGTGAAGCAGCACCAACGCCGGTTTCGACCGGACATGATGGACGCCATTGAAGCTGAAGTCAAAAAGCTGATAGCCCGTGGGTTCATCCGGGAAGAACAACATCCCGACTGGGTCGCCAACGTTGTCCCAGTCATAAAGAAAAATAGGAAGGTACGTATCTGCATCGATTACCGAGATCTGAATGCGGCCTGCCCCAAGGATGAATTTCTTCTTCCCATCATGGACATCATGATCGACAACACCTGCGGTTTTGAACGCATATCTTTCATGGACGGGTTCTCAGGATACAATCAGATCAAGATGCATCCTGAAGATGAGAAGCACACTGCCTTCCGCACCCCGTTGGGAGTGTATTGCTATACGATCATGCCCTTCGGATTGAAAAATGCCGGGGCTACGTACCAACGGGGGCATATTCTATGAACATTTACGCAAAACAGTAGAGTGTTACGTAGACGACATAGCCGTCAAGAGCCGCCTCAAGGATGATCACATTCAGGACCTAAGGACGGTATTCGAGTTAATGCGCCGACATTAACTCAAGATGAACCCTACGAAGTCCTTCCTGGGCGTATCTAGTAGCAAATTCCTGGGATTTGTTATCACCGCCAAAGGCATCCAGGTGGACCCTGACAAAGTCCAGGCCATCGTAGAAATGCGACCGCCCCACAATCTGAGAGAACTCCGGGGATTTCAAGGCCGTCTGGCTTATATCCGGAGGTTCATATCCAACCTCTCAGAAAGATGTCAGCCTTTTTCGTACCTCATGAAGAAAGGTGTATCCTTCGTATGGGACGAAACCTGTCAGCAAGCATTCGGGGAGATCAAACGCTACCTCACCAGTCCGCCAGTTCTGGTGCCTCCCATCATGGGGAAACCGTTCTTGCTGTACGTCCGAGCAATGGATCATTCGCTAGGAGCTCTTCTAGAGCAGAAGAACGACGAGGGGCATGAGCAGGCTATCTACTACCTCAGCAGGATGATGGTCGGAGCCGAACACCGGTACAACCCAGTGGAGAAAGAATGTCTGGCTCTGATGTTCGCTATCTAAAAGATGCGGCACTACGTCACCGGCCAGACTATTCATATCATCTCCAGGATCAACCCTCTTCGAGTACTGATGAGCAAGCCGAGTATTCTTAATTCTCGACTCGCAACCTGGGCGATGCTGTTAACACCATATGACATGGTGTATATCCCGCAGAAGTCCATCAAAGGACAAGCGCTGGCCGACTTCCTGGCTGCTCATCCGATCCCGGAGGCCTCCAAGTTATACGAAGACATTCCCGACGAAGTTGCAGAATATAATTCAGCAATGGAAAGTGACACATGGCAACTGTTCTTTGACGGCGCCTCCAGGACTGGCCCCCAGGGAAACGTGGTTTCAGGGGTAGGAATCGTCCTGGTCACTCCTGATAAACTCGTCATCTACCGGGCATACTCTCTTAATGAACCATGCTCCAACAATGTGGCGGAATACAACGCCCTGTTGATCGGGCTCCAAGTCGCTGAAGAGCTGGGGGTCGAATCCCTGGAAGCTTTTGGTGATTCCCTGCTTATCGTCAATCAAGTCAGAGGGATATACGAAGTCCGGAATCCAGACCTCATCCCCTATCACCGAGCGACAATCGAGATAGCCATGACGTTCAAAGGGTTCTTCCTAGAGCATGTACCTCGATCTCAGAATCTGGAAGCTGATGCCCTGGCCAGTCTAGCTGCAGACTTAGCTACCCCTATAAGAAGGCAAGATTCGGTGATCCTTCTTAACAGAGATTTATTCTGCATGAAGAACAACCTTCACATAGAACGCAGCCACGCTGTGAACACAGATCCCCCCGGAAGAGACTGGAGAAGTCCCTTCATAGATTTCGTCGCATACGAAATCTTGCCAGAGGACCCCAAAGAAGCAATATTCGTCAAGAGACGATCATTATGCTTCTATTTCGATGCATCTTCACACTGCCTATATCGTCGAACCTACGACGGACTGCTATTAAGATGTCTCTCAGACGACGAAGCACAGCAGATTATCCGAGAAGCTCATGACGGCGTATGCGGAGCGCATCAGCCCGGTCCTAAGCTACATGATCGTATCAGGAGAATGGGCTACTACTGGCCCACTATGATCACAGACGCGATCAGCTATGCAAGACAATGCAGAGCCTGTCAGGTTCATACAGACTTCATAGACCAACCGTCTGAATATCTACATCCTACGGTCGCATCCTGGCCCTTCGAAGCATGGGGTATGGATATCGTCGGTCCCATTCACCCGTCTTCCTCCAGAGGCCACCGGTTCATACTGGCCATCACGGATTACTTCTCCAAATGGGCAGAGGCGATCCCTCTAGCTGAGGTAAAAGCGTCTGACGTGATCAGCTTCATCAAGCACTACGTCAT
This sequence comes from Iris macrosiphon, assembly GCA_036927795.1. Classification (NCBI taxonomy): domain Eukaryota; kingdom Viridiplantae; phylum Streptophyta; class Magnoliopsida; order Asparagales; family Iridaceae; genus Iris; species Iris macrosiphon. The sequence goes on along the minus strand of JAYESA010000009.1, from coordinate 65,703,030 downwards.
TTATTGCTTTGGGATTCCTCAAAGGATAATCCATGACAATGGGCCTCAGTTTATCAGCCAAGCGTTTCATCGATTTTGCGATAAAAGTCGAATACATAATATTGCCTCTACGGCATATTATCCAGCTGCTAATGGTTTGGCGGAAGCTTTCAACAAGACCATTATCAAACTTCTGAAGAAGTTTGTCTCTTCAAATAAAAGAGACTGGAACGAGAAGCTGGGCGAATGTCTCTGGGCATACCGCACAACGGTACGGACACCTACAGGTTGTACCCCCTTTTTACTGGTCTACGGGAGCGAGGCAGTTCTTTCCATCGAAATCCAGATCCCGTCGCTCAGGATAGCAGTGACTAGTGAGTTGACTCGAGAAAAGAATGACCTGTTAAGGCTCCAAGAGCTTGAAGGATTAGACGAGAAATGCCTACAAGCTCAACAGCGCATCGCGCTTTACCAAGCACGTATTTCCAAAACTTTTAATCATAAAGTGAAGGAAAGAGTGTTCAAAGTCGGCGAGCTAGTTCTAGCCGTAAGAAGACCGATGATTCTTACCCACAGAAGTAAAGGCAAATTCCAGCCCAAGTGGGAAGGCACTTATGTGATCGAGACAACGTTCTCGAACGGCGCCTACAGGATAGCCCAGCCTAATGGAGACCTGTTAATGGCTCCTATCAACGGCAAATTCCTGAAAAGGTACTATGCTTAATCTCCCCTGCTCGGGTGGGACATAGCAAGGCTCTCGATTTTGACAAAACTACTTCCAAAATGTAATTAGTAGGGTTACGCTCTATCATGTCCGTATGACCTCTGAATAGATGTGTCATGCTAAGAAGTTTATCGGGTGTCTGTCATGTCCATACTACCTCTGATAACACTCTCACCAAAACCGGTCATTTACATTCCGAAATGATGGGTCCACAAAAGTCAGAAAAGAGTCGCCTTTATTTATTCCCGAGAGGGAGGCAGAATTACATCTGGGCAAGCAAAAAGGGAAAAGGATACATCATAATGGCGGGTGAGTCAGATTATGAATCTGCCGCTCCAGCGCAGCTATCCTCTCATTCCTAAGAACCAAGACGTCGGCACGAGCCTGCTCCAGCCGTGCCTCGGGAGTGTCCGTGAGGGTCAGATCAGCCTTTGCCCGAAGATAGCCTGCGCGAGCAGCTTCTGCACGGTCCAGCTCCCGTCGCGCTGTGCTCAGTCGACCGGACGCTACGTCTAGACCTGCCAGCGACTGAGAAGCCCACTCCTCTGCCCAAGCGAGTTTTTCCTTCAGCTTGGAGACCCTCGCTGCATTCCCTTCATGCTCAGAGCGACACCGCATCTCAACGGCAAGAGCCTCTTCCATGACAACTTTTCTCCTATCCACCTCCAGCTTATGCTTCTGGATAGAGTTGTCTAGGCTTTCCACCTTCGCAGCAAGCCGCGCGGTCATGAGGTCGAACCGAACCTGAACATCAGCATCGAGACCCCGAGTCAGCTGTAAATGTTCGTTAATAGGTTGCTCTAACCCATTAACCACCGCCTCCAAGGCGTCAGCTACCCCAGGATCGCCGAGCTCCCTGATGACCCCGATCGAAGCAAAAGAAGTCTTCCTCAGGCGCTCAAAATCCAGACTCTTCGCTAACACCATTGACACCATCGTTCTCAAACCGGTGTAGAAAAGGCTGGTATGTTGCTCGATCAACGCAACTAGATCCGACTGAACGCCGGGAGCGCCCGCAATGTCAGCAAGTCCCTCTCCAGGGATGATTGCAGACGAGGTGGCCACAACCGTCGCATCGACACATGGCGCAATCGAAGAAGGTGCGGTAACGCCGGTCGAAGTCGTCGCCACACTCACAAGAGGCAAGGTCACTACGACGTGTTCATCCTCCTCTCGAGGTGACGAAGCTACTCCAGGCATACTGGCCCCCGAAGCCACTTCCTCATCAAAGACGAACGCATCCTCGTCAGAAGCCCGAGCGGAACCAGAATGCGCTTCAACGCTATACTCCTCGTGGGCGCTATCCCCTGAGAAGAAGACGAGAAAGTCAATATCAGTATGATGACAATCTTTCTCAAAGGAGACATAAAAATAACATTTACCCGGAGCCAACGGTATATACGACGTATCTGCAGTCGATATAGCTAAACCATGCCTTAATGACGCAAGATGAATCGTCATGCCTGGAGAAGGAGGTGGGCCGACCGACATCGCCGAGAGTTCTGTCAGGCCTCCACCAAGACGTGGTCGAAGTTCATCGGCCGGAATCTCGCCAGACACGCTCACTGACGCGGCAGGAGTCATGCCCGCTGCTGGCCTCGGGAAAGATTCTCCCATCTGCCTCGGCCACACAGGCGATCTTGCTCCGCTACCTGGAGCAGTAGCCGCCACAGCCACCTCTAACGAGGATTCTCCGGCATCGACGACTGGAACTGTAGGAGGCCCCTCTCTAGAAGGCGAGGAACCTCCAGCCAAGGAATCATTCCCGATGTAGGGAGAGGCAGGCTCACTCCCAGGAGCCGCAATGCCAGGAATGCGGAGAGGACGAGCAACCGTCTCCTTCCTCCTCTTGCGAAGAGAAACTTCCTTCAGAGCAGAAGCTCGTCGCTTCCCAGAAGGGACTACCAAAGCCCCCGCAGGCAGAGGCACTTCGCACCTCGGCACCGATACCAGAGGCTCGTCCAGAATACCAGACTCCTCACCTTCGTCCGAAGAAACCGAAGGGACGTCAACTCTTCCCCCAGGCTTGGGAGAAGGCACCCGGAAGCTTCCACGCACGTTGAAATCACGATGGAAGGTGTTAATCGCCACGTAAAACTGGGCGTAAGAATGGAGAATGCGAAGCTCCGTGGAGGTCGTAACGACCGGCACAATGAAGGTTGCCCTCGTACAACCCATGAGAAAATATCGCCACCCTCTAGCTCCATCAATGAGTCCGCCCCTGGACCTAAAGCTGGTAACGACATTGCCCACATGTAGCTGATCGTACCCAAACTGCCTGGCAAACCGACTAGGCAAGTAGGGTTCGAAGAAGCAGTGATCTTCGCTCCTGTACAGCAGATGGGAGGGCCTAATACAGACCAACCAGTTAAAAGCTTCCGGGGAAAGGTCGGTCTTCTCTCCACCTGAATCCTCAAGTCGCACCCTTGATTGATTGCGATGCATGGGGGGAGCAGTACAGAGGAGCTTCCAACCGTGGCTGAGGTTCAACCCCAACCGACAGTCTAAAACTGTGCTCACATTCCAGGAGGAATCCTTGTAATTCAGCAAGAATATACCCCCCGAGCTGCTATCGGACCCAGGAGACATCACCCGGGGATTGTGGAGAATCAACCATCCCATCAAGTATAGGTATGGTAATTCCACCCTGGGAAAACTCTCACGTCGAGCTTCGTCGACGAGCAACCCGTCAGTTATGGCTCTCAAGCAAGCCTGTATACGGCACACCATGGCAGGAAGCAAGCCCAGTCTTGCCCCAAACACCAGGCGCACTGCCGGCCACAGGATGTTTCGGTGAATGCGGTCCGCGAACGCGGTACCTGGCACCACTACTCGGTGCAACCATATGGAGAGGAAACCAGCCAGCTGGGCTTCCTTAGACAAAGGCCTGCGACAACGCCTCAAGTAACTACAGGCCTTGGTGCCTTCCGGGTACTTTCCTACCCCCTCGACAAGAATCTGATCCGGAGCTTCAGCCTCCACCATAAGAGTCTCCACAACCTGGGCACTAAGCACGCCCAAACAGTTCACGGGCTCATTCTTGCCACCCGAGGCTTTCTCCGACCTGGCGGCCCTGGCTCGGTGGAAGAAGAGGTATGACATCCACTTGGTGGTGTGAGCCAAATCAGAAGGCTCGTTATAAAAGGTGGTGCACGCGAAGTATTGACACATCAGCTCCTGATATACTTTCGCCACCCGAGGGTCCAAATCCCCCAACTCCCGGTTGGTGGGAACATACTCTTCATATGGAGTATCCCCCATCGGCAGTCTCGAGACAACTGCCATCTCGTGGAGCGCCAACCCCAACTCCCCCAGTGGAGTGGCAAAGGTCCCAGTGAGCGGAATGTACCGCTCCATCAGCGCCAGGAACAAATTAGGGTTCGGAGGAAACCCGACGCTCGTCGCACTCACAGCGGCATATAGTCCAATGCCCTCCAACTCTCTCTGGAAGTGCTTTAAGGCCCAGTCAAGTAGGCATCTCCATCGGGAGTTCGTTGGGGCAATCCACCCATTGCACCGAGGATTCTCCTTGGGATATACCCCACCTCGACCCATGAAGTCGTTGCAGAAGGTCGACAATTGGACCGGCTGGATCACCAAGCTATCTTCACTTGGAACACTACCCGGGCACAGTCCTCTGAACAACGTCACAACGCCGGAGGGGCGACTGACGAATGACCCTTGGTCAGCTCCTTTCAGATGAAAAATCTTCCCCGGCTTGCCGTGAAGATCAGGAGTCAGCGTCCACGACATCTTTCTAGGATGCGTCGCGTGGAAGAAGGCCGAGATGGGATAATCCCTCGGCATCGTTGGCAGGTACAAAACCAAATTTCCGGCTGAGAAGACCCAGGGCTCCCTCTTAGGCTTCGTCTGGGACTGTTTGTCGATCATGTCCCCAAAAAGAAAAGCTGGCTTTACGTACGGCTCCCCGTCTACATAAGTCAGAGGCTCCCCGTTGATCATACTCAGCAGCATTCGCTCGCCCAGAGCCGATATTAAGACCCTCCTTCCTTCAGGGTACTGGGGTCCGGAGATTGGGAATGACACGTGGGACAGATCCTCCAGGTAGTTCGAGTGCAGCATCCCAACAGCGGAGCCCATCACCTCGGCCAGTGGAGACTCACCCAAGTCAACTACAAAAGTGCAAGGAAAATACGTCATCACAAGTCTTGCACGAACATACGGACCGAAAGAAACAACAGTATGTGCTCTACGCAGGATTGTGCAAATCTGGCAATTTTACGCCGGAGGTAAAATTCAAAATTTACGATATACCCCAATTTTCGGTAGCCAGAGCTCCTACGCTCAGAACTACGAAAATATGGAATCTTTACGCTGACACATTAGGAATGTGGGCGTAAAAGATGAAAACGCCTCCGTGCATCATCTTCCTCAAGAAGAGGCTATCAGTACAGAAGATGACCTAGCGCGGTCACGTCCAACGTGTGCGAAGGATTTTTCGTCGTTTTTGACACCCCGAAGGCTTTACCTCTAAGACCGGGTGCACTGTTCGTCGGCTGGACACTTCGCTCAGAAGAAAGTTCGCCTTGACCGACCAAAGACTCCCTCGCTGGGGCGGAAGAATGAGAAGAGGAACCTATACCCTTTCCCTTAGCGGAGGAGGTTTGTTTCGACGCCATTTTCTGAAGACTCGAGGGAACGAAGAAAAACTCGAACAGTCGAAAGCTCTCTTTCATAGAAGACGGATAAAAAGTTTCTCTCTCAGAGAACTTGGGATATATATAGAGTTCGGGCCGACTCCTCGAATCCTCAGACGGACTCCTCGAGACCCTAACCAAATCTCGCAAAATTGAATAAAGGGTTATGATTGGATGCCACGTCAGCCCACTAACCTTGAAAGACGGACAGTCAGCAAATTCGAAAAGTTTTTTCGTGCAAAGACGGTTCAGCAGGTCCTACACCGAAGGAGCTTTCTACGCTCGACAGCAACAGATCTACGATTTTACGCTCGCAAGCTATAAGTCTATGGTTTTACGCCCGGATGCCTTTGTGCTCAGTAGCTTTTGCGCTCGAGAGGCCACAAATCTACGACTTTACGCTCAACAGATACCAAATCGATGATCTCACGCTCGATGGCGCTCAGTTTACGCTCAGAAGCAACAGATCCGCAAGACTTCACGCTCAGAGAAATTTTCTTTTCAGGAGCTACAGATATACAGTTCTACGCTAAAGGAGCTTTCTACGCTCGACGGCTACGAATCTACAACTTTACGTTCGACAGCTACAAGTCAGGTTTTTGGCCCGGATGCCTTTGTGCTCAGTAGCTTTTATGCTCGAGAGGCCACAAAACCCATGACTTCACGCACAGGAACTACAAGTCTACGATTTCACGCTTAAATGGTGTTTTACGCCCGGAGGCTACAGATTGATGATTTCTCGCTCCACGACTTTCCGTATATTCGAACGGTCCCCAAGACGGTCAATTACAGGAGTTCACACAGAAGATATTCCTCCTTGGCCTCAACATATCCCAAGTACCCGAAACATATAAGAGTTTAAACATTGAGAAATTACTCTTCTCGGGTCAAATGGAGGTTCATCCAAACTCCAGTCTGAATATCTCGTCTATCAAAAGATGGCAACTCAGTTTTTGACAGCCATTCCTCGACCCTGTTCCAAGGGATTTTCGAGAAGTCACTCTTGAAGGCGAAGACTGAACAAAATTTTTTTTTTATCAGAAGTTCAGAGCTCTACGCGGTTCCTTAGTCCCAGCAACAGGACAGTTCTAAGATGTTCAAAATGCTCTACAGCGTTCTATGGACTACTCGCTATGCGTAAAGGACAGGACCTAGCACTCTTTCTACAGAGTCGGCGTACAGATTCAGACGTGTTGAAGCTGAACATATTCAGACTTCACAGCAACGTATAGCAAGATGATCATATGAAGAAGAAAGATGATTTTTATTAAAGATCAAAATCATGATTACACATGAGGGAAATCCAATCTACAAGGGTTTTCTTTTCATTTTCATGACTACATATGAGGGAAATCCCATCTACAAAGGGCTTCCTCATCATCGTCGTCGGAAGATCGCCCCCAGAATCCGTTCTACCGGGTTCTCGCATCGGTGCAGGTCTTCCTCTTCTTCCATGGCGGTTCAATTACTTCCACAGTAATGAACAAGAAGATCCTCCATTCGCCATGGCCGATCCAGCTGAGGGGTCTTCCACCCAGCTCGATCGGGGACGATAGATTACGGTTTATCTAATCTCGTCCGCGGGGATCTAAGGAGAAGAGATACGGCATGCCAGCCGCCGTGGTCAAATACGACCCTTCCTCTCTCCTGGGGCAACGCCATACAAAGTTGCTGATTATCCCGAGCAAGGGAGGCTAAGACATCCTTCCATGATCCATCGTTGCAGTAGACACTTGCTCGAAGATGCCGTCTTTTTCGGCTCCTTACACGCTGGAAGAACATGATCTCCTTCTTCCTCAAATCGACCCGGCGAACTCCGGTGATCATCTCTGCGTGGTGATGAAGATGTGGGGAGAACAGGCTAAATCCTCCAGCCTTTTATAGGCAAAAGAGATCACAGCGATCCCCCATAAATCTGCCATAAAGTCTGCACCGACCGTTTCAACGCTCTACTCAGAAACGTTTCGAGTTACGAGGGGCCATTCATGCTTCGTTCGAAGCATTTCAAATTCCAAGGAATTTAAAAGCTCTGAAGGGGGTCTTGTAGAAGCATGAAAAATACGCTGGGAAGAGCTACACAGCCTCTTGATACAGAGCAGCGTAAGCAGAGGCTTTCAGAGCCATCAGGCGTACAACAGAGTTTTCTCCGCTAAAATATAGCGTGAAGAATAAAGCTCAAAGGACCATCCGCATAAGTGCAGTACGTCCAGGCCGCTCCAGCGTGAAACAGAGTTCTTTATCGCCTCCATGGCGTAAAACTTAACCGCTCTCAAAGCAGTGTTATAGCGTACGAGGAACGCTTCATCTTCCCCGAAATGAACCTGTCAAGTCACGCAGTGAATCTGACCTCTGACTCCTGACAAAAGGTGATGCACGGCTACCCAGACGACGGCTGGAAACGATGGCAGACCTCTCGGGACGCGTCCCACAGTATGATGGCGGATCTCACCATTTAATACAGAGGATTTGGTAAAACATCACCAAACCGTCGTTTACTGGAGTCCCCTCAGCATAAACCGCTCTTTTGCGTACAAGGGAATACGCCGCCCTGTTTTACACAGGCAAATATGAGCCGTTTTACACTCCGTAGCAGACAAACCGCCTGCCACGTCAAAAGCTGCACTTCGTACGAGATTCGAGGCACGTCTCCACATCTAATTGCACAGAGCGGTGACAGTTTCTCTCAAGACACGTCTCTGCGACGGGTGCACAGAAGGCCTGTAGACCTTCGAAACACGCCTCCGTATTTAATGCATAAGGTGATGGAAAATCTCTGCAAGAGATTTGGTTATATCTTCAAAAGCCGTAATTCCGGCTAAGGTGAAAGATCTTCCCCGGCTTCCCGTGAAGATCAGGAGTCAGCGTCCACGACATCCTCCTGCGATGTGTGGCATGGAAGAAAGCCGAGATGGGATAATCTCTCGGCATCGTGGGCAGATACAAGACCATGCTCTCGGCAGGGAAAACCCAGGGTTCTCTCTTGGGCTTCGTCTGGGACTGCTTGTCTATCATGTCCCCAAAGAGAAAGGTCGGCTTGATGTACTGCTCCCCGTCTACGTACGTTAGGGGCTCCCCGTTGATCATGCTCAGCAGCATTCGCTCGCCCTGAGCCGATATCAAGATCCCCCTTCCTTCAGGGTACTGGGGTCCGGAGATAGGAAATGTCACGTGCGACAGATCCTCCAGATAGTTCGAGTGCAGCATCCCGGCAGCAGAACTCATCACCTCAGCCAGTGGAGACTCCTGCAAGTTAACTGCGAGAGTGCAAGAAAAATACGTCATTACGAATCTTGCAACAAAAAGACCAAGAGATGACAGTCTGTGCTTTACGCCAAGACTGTACAAAATTTGGTCATTTTACGCCGGAAATCACATCCTGAAGCGTAATTGGCGGTATACGGTCCGTGCTTTACGCCAGACTGCTAAAATTCTAGTTATTACGCCGGAGGTACCATCCAAAGCGTAAAACTAAAATTTTATAGTATACACCAAGTCTTCGGCAGCCAGAGCTTTTACGCTCATAACTGCGAAGACATGGAGTTTTTACGCTGACACATTAGAAATGTGGGCGTAAAAGATAAAAACGTCTCCGTGCGTCATCTTCCTCGAAGAGGCTATCAACACAGAAGACGACCTAGCGCGGTCACGTTCAACGTGTGCGAAGGATTTTTCGTCGTTCTTTGTCATTCCCAGTGGCTATACCTCTAAGGCCGGGTGCGCTACTCGTCGGCAGGATTCTTCGCTCAGAAGGAAGTTCACCTAGCCCGATCGAAGACTCTCTCGCTGGGACAGAAGAACGAGAGGAAGAGCCTATACTCTTTCCCTTAGTGGAGAGGGTTTGCTTCGGCGCCATTTTTGGAAACTCGGAGTGCTCGGAGAAAGAACGAGGGAAAAAAACTCAAACAACCAAGGCTCTCTTTCGCAGAAGACGGATAAAAAGTTTTTCTCTCCAAAGCTTGGGATATATATAGAGTTTGGGTTGACTCCTCGAATCCTCAGACGGGCTCCTCAAAACCCCAACCAAATCCCACAAAATTAAATATTTGGTTATGATTGGGTACTACGTCAGCCCACTACTCTCGAAAGACGGACAGTCAGCAAATTCGAAGAGTTTTTCGTGCAAAAGCAGGTCAGCGGTTCCTATGCTAAGGAGCTTTCTATGCTCGACAGCAACAGATCTATGGTTTTTACGCTCGCAAGCTATAAGTCTATAGTTTTACGCCCGGATGCCTTTGTGCTCGGTAGCTTTTATGCTCGAGAGGCCACAAACCTACGACTTTACGCTCAGCCGATACCAAATCGATGATCTCACGCTCGATGGCGTTTAGTTTACGCTCGGAGGCAACAGATCCACAACCTCTACGCACGGAAGATTTCTTTCATTCACAGGCTACAAATCTACAGTTCTACGCTAAGGAGCTTTCTACGCCCGACAATAACAGATCTACGATTTTACGCTCGCCAGCTATCAGTCTATGATTTTATGCCCGTATGCCTTTGTGCTCGATAGCTTTTACGCTCGAGAGGCTACAAACCTACGACTTCATGCTTAGCAGCTCCGAATTTACGATCTCACGCTCGGTGGTTTTCTACGCTCAATAGACTACGAACTCAGGATTTTCAGCTCATCTACACTACGGATCTCTGACTTTTCGCATATTCGAACAGCAAGGCGGTCGATTACAGAAGTTCACACAGAAGATACTCCTTCTTAACCTCAACATATTCCAAGCACCCGAAGCATACAGAGTTCAAACATTGAGAAATTACTCTTCTCGGGTCAATTGGAGGTTCACCCAGACTCCAGTCTGAATATCTCGTCTGTCAAGATGGCAACTCAGTTTGACAACCATTTCTCGACCCTATTCCAAGGGATTTTTCGAGAATTCATTCTTGAAGACGAAGTCTGAATAAAAATTCTGTTCATCAGAAGTAAAAACTCTACGCGGTTCCTCAGTCCTAGCAGCAGGACAGTTCTAAACGTTCAAAATGCTCAACAGCGTTCTATGGACTATTCACTATGCGTAAAGGACAGGACCTAGCACTCTTTCTATACAGAGTCGGTATAAAGAATCAGACGTGTCGAAGCTACACATATTCAGACTTTACAGCAACGTATGGCAAGATGATCATATGAAGAAGCAAGACGATTTTATTAAAGATTAAAGTCATGATTACATATGAGGGAAATCCAATCTAGAAGGGTTTTCTTCTCATTTTCATGATTACATCTGAGGGAAACTCCGTCGATAAAAGGATTTTCCCACCGTCGTCTGAAGGCCGCCCTCGGAATCTGTTCTGACAAGTTCTCGCATTGGTGGTCTTCCTCTTTTTCCAAGAAGATGATCAGTGGCGGGAGAATACAGAGTTGGGGCTCGCATAAATTATGCAGACCCCATGCTCCGTGCGCCATGGCAGATTGGGTTGAGGGGTTTTAAACCCAACTCAGTCGTGGAAGACGGCTGTTACAGCTTGTCTTCTCTCTCATCCCCGAGAGTATAACAGGAGAAGACACCGCTTGCAAGCCGTATGGTCTAGTACGACCCTTCCCTTCTCCTGGAAGAACAGCCATATAAAGTTGCTGATTATCCTGAGCAAGGGAGGCTAAGATATCCTTCCATGATCCATCGTTGCAGTGGACACTTGCTCGAAGACGCCGTCTTTTTCGGCTCCTTACACACTGGAAGAACATGATCTTCTTCTTCCTCAGATCGACCCGACGAACTCCGGCGATCATCTCTGCGTGGTGATGGAAATGTGGGGAGAAAAGATTAACTCCCCCAGCCTTTTTATAAGCGAAAGAGGTCACACCGGTCCCCAATAAATCCGCCATAAAGACAGCATCGACCGTTTTAACGCTCCATTCAGAAATGTTTCGAGTCACGAGGTGCGGTTCATGCTTCATTCAAAGCGTTCCAAATTCCGAGGAATTTGAAAGCTTTGAAGGGGGTCTTGTAGAAGCATGAAAAATACGCCAGATGACTATACGCGGCATATTGGTGCAGAGCAGCGTAAGCAGAGGCCTTAAGAGCCATCAAGCGTACAACAGAGCTCTTTCTGCCAAGAACGCATCATAAAATATAAAAGCTCGAAGGACCATCCGCGTAAAGCAGTACGTCCAAGCCGCTTCAGCGTAAACAGGGTGCTTCATCGCCTACAGGGCGTAAAACTCATTCTCTTTCAGACGCAGCATTAAGGTGTACAAGAGACGCTTCGTATTCTCTGAAGTGAACCTGTCAGACCCTGCAATGAAGATCCTGTAATGAACCTGATGTCTGGACTTCTGACAAAGGGATACGGCTCGACTACCCAGGCGACGGCTATAATGATGGCACAACACTGCGACCCAGGCTGTCAAATACCGTCATCCCCTTCGCGTAAACTGCTTTTACAAGCACGAAGGGATACGCTGCCTTTTTTACACAGGCAAAATGCGAGCTGTTTACGTTCTGCAGTAGACAAAATCGCCTGTCACACCAAAAGCTGCACTCCGTACGGGGTTTGAGGCACGTCTCTTCGTCTAATGCACAGAGCGGTGACAGTTTCTCAAGGCACGTCTCTGCGACTGGTGCGCAGAAAGGGTTGCAGACCATCAAAGAACACGCCTCCACATTTAATGCACAGGATGGTGGCAAATCTCAGCATTTAATGCAAGAGATTTGATTATATCTTCAAAAGCCGTAATTCCGGCTAAGACGTCCCCATCAGCACTCTGGCACGGTACGCAACGGCTTCTACTCCCACCCAGCTCCTGTGCTCTCTCGGTCTCTATGACCACTCGGCTTCTATGCCTGTTCGGCTTCTACGCCCACCCAGCTCCTGTGCTCTCTCGGTCTCTATGACCACTCGGCTTCTACGCCTGTTCGGCTTCTACGCCCACTCGGCTTCTACGCCTGTTTGGCTTCTACGCCTACTCGGCCTCTGTGCCCATTCGGCTTCTATGCCTGTTCGGCCTCTACGACCACTCGGCTTCTATGCCTGTTCGGCCTCTACGACCATTCGGCTTCTACGCCAGTTCGGCTTCTACGCCTGTCCGGCTTCTATGCCGGTTTGATAACTATTTGGCTTCTATGCCATGGTGACAGACATTTGGCTTCTATGCCAACCTCTTCTACACAATGGATACCCACCTACGTGGCTTTTACGTCGTGATCTTCGTAGCGATTATACGCGTTGTGTCCCTTAGTTGGACCCGCGTCACACGCTCATTCAAAAGATCATCTATACGCAGGCATTGGTTACTTTAACCGTTATGTAAAAGGGTGCTGTACTTTCCACTCCCCGGTTTCTACACCGACGGAGTGGTCACTGTCACTAAAGCTCTATAAATAGAGACCTCTATCAATGAGGAACAAGGTCAACAAATTGGAAGATCGAACCGAAGGTCGAGAAAAATTGGAAGATCGAACCAGAGAGAGAGAGAGAGAGAGAGAGAGAGAAAGAGAGTCTGGAGCTTTGGCAAAGAGTAGGGATCGACGACTTTGGCATCGTACATCCACCCTCTTCTGCAACCTTCGAAACTGCTTCCTGCCTTCTACGGCACTTCTTCAACATCGTGTGGTCCAAGGGCTAAAGTGATCGACTGTAGATCAGACACCTGTAGCAATATCTACCCAGATTAAATAAATTGTACTCCCATATCCTCGTATAGGATCAAATTGTACAAGTTTGTTTATAAATAAAAGAAGACGGGTTCCGTGTAAACCCCATATTGAATGCATTTTTATCCTTTCGTTTAATACCACAAACAGAGACGTATTCTCCCATAATATATGCAACAATGTTCCATTATTTGATAAGTCTGACAGTTGAGAAAAAGCTGGACATGAGACTTATGGACGTTGTAACAACCTATCTATATGGTGATTTTGATTGCGATATCTATATGAAAATCCCAGATGGATTTAACCTACCCAGCTCAAAAGCTAAGAACATACATTCCATAAAGCTAAGATATTCATTGTACGGTTTGAAACAATCCGGAAGGATATGGTACAACTGTCTTAGTGAATATATGAAAAGGGAGGGATATGAGAATAATCCTATATACCCATGTGTCTTCATAAAGAAATCTAAAGAGAGTTTCGCTATAGTTGCAGTATATGTTGATGACATAAACTTGATTAGGACAAGACATGAAATCAATGAGACTATAAACTATCTGAAAAAGAGTTCGAGATAAAAGATCTCGGAGAACGAAATATTATTTCGGATTACAAATTGAGCATTGCACTAATAAAATTTTAGTGCATCATTCCAAATACACAGAAAATATATTGAAATAGTTCAATATGGATAAAGCTCATCCCCTTAGCACTCCAATGGTTATTCGATGTTTAGATATCAATAAAGATCTATATCGTCCTAAGATAATAAAATGGTGCTAGGACCCGAAGTACTGTACCATAGTGCTATTGGGGCATTAATGTATCTATCATAATGTACAGGGCCAGACATATCATTCTCTGTTAATCTGTTGGCTATATATAGCTTGGTGCCAACTCGCAGACATTGAAATAACATTAAACATGTGATGAGATATCTTTGTGGAACTACCAACATGGAATTATTTTATACTTGTGGTTTATCTGACATCGCGAATCTAGTTGGCTTTACAAATTCAGGTTATTTATTTGATCCCCATAAAGGTCATTCATAAACTGGATATGGATTTCTTAATAGCAATACAACTATTTCTTGGCGTTCAACAAAACAGACAATGGTTGCTACCTCCTCAAATCACTCATAAATATGGCTCTCCATGAAGCAAGTAGAGAGTGTATTTGGCTGAGATCGTTGATTCAATACATTCGTAGCTCATGTCATATTTTCCTACCACAGATACTCCAACTGTTATTCATGAGGATAATGTAGCATATATTGCACAAATTCAAGGTTGATTCATTAAAGAAAATAAGACCAAGCACATCTCTCTGAAGTTTTTCTATACTCATGAGCTTCAGAAGAACTTTGATATTGATGTCCAACAAGTTCGCTCAAGTGATAATCTTGCAGACTTGTTCACCAAATCATTGCCAAAGTTAACTTTTCAGAAACTAGTTCATGGAATTGGAATGCGACATCTTCATCAGCTGACTGTTCAGGATCAACATCATCAGGGAAAGTGATTGTTTTTAGGGGAAGATATATTTTGTATAGACTATAATACGTTGTACTCTTTTTTCTTAGTCATGGATTTTTTTTCCATTAGTTTTTTCTTGACAAGGTTTTAATGAGGCAACATTAAACGTGTCCAACACCTATCTAAGTCATCCTAAAATTTGTACTCTTTTATTTCATACAAGTTGTCCTAATGGATTTTTTTGGCAAAATTTTAACGAGGCAATAGACTTAGAGATTGTAGTCATCCAAAGGATGAGTTTTATAATGTGAGTTACTAAAGGGTTGGATTTTCACTTTGTATTTTAGTCCCACATTGGTTAGAGATTAGTATTACATCTTCATTGGGTTATATAAATAAGGCCTTTGCCTCCCTCTATGTGATTGCACCAATAAGAGATCTTCTCTCCTATTTTCTTCTTTCTTCTTCTACGTTTATTCAAATAGTTTTGTTGTTGTTAAAAACCAACTTGAAGAACCCTTTTAACATTCTAAAGCATCACAACCATTGGTTCAATCTACTGTTGAAATTAATTCAGGCCAAAAGAGAAAAGAAACCAAAAAAGGAAAGAGAAAATTTGGGAACAAAATATTCTATTTCTTCTTCTTTCCGGTTTGAAGGAATGAAGAACAAAAAGAAGAAGAAGAAAAAGAGGAGACGAGATCAAAAATCCTTCTAGCAGTGTTGTTCATTTTTACTCTACTTTTTGATCTAGTCTCTACTCTTCTTTTTCTTCTTAATCTTGTACAAAAATAAAGAAGGATTTTTGTACAAGATAAAGAAGAACTTGTGAATCCATGAGTAGTAGGAATGAAGAACATTGCCGAAAGAACACTGCTGACACATCATATAACAAATTACAATAGTGTGAAACTTTAATGCTCAAGCACTACACTTACCTCCAAACTCCAAGCAAACTCTGGAGTTTGGGAAAGCCATGAAAAAGGGATGATACTGCAAATTTTCTCTGTCGCCCATCTTAGCAAATGTTTTCGTTATTTATGAGTTTAGAATCGAGATCATTATTTATCAAGGAGGATTATGGTAGATGTACATAGTTATGTCAAAGAACTATAAAATGTGATTTCAGGCAGAGCACTGGTACTTTCTTTGCTCAGAATTACATCTTAGAAACCTACATAAGTAGAAGAGTACAACTGTTGAGTGGTTCAGATGTTGAAATGATCAAGGTTGAAAAATTGATTTACTAGTCATTCTTATAAAATTTGATGTGTTCAGATGTTAAGAAATATCTAACTTAAGAAAACATCTATGAAATAGAGACCTACAAAATGCTCATCTGATGAGAATAAACTTCTCAAAAGTACAAGGTTAGCAACTATCTACAACTACCAGTTTTCGTCATTGTATCAATAGGGTAACTGATATAGTGGCATGATAAAGGAAAGGAACATAATAAAGCACTCTTCAAACACAAATGACATGAGAAAGGTTCACACTATCAGCTAACACCGAGACGTAAGGCAAAGAATAATGTCTATCATGCCGAAGATCAATATGCTACAATGTGTTTATAAGGAATATTGACACACCGTAAGAATTATCATTTGTCGAAGTTATATATCTACAAATTCACAATATTAACCCAGCTTGATTTTACTCAATTTGAAACCATCTATTGAGAGGTTACTTTATCTAAAAGAAAGTAAAATAAACAACATTATCTGTTGTTGGTGCATGACTAAGCAATGTTGAATATTGTTCTATCCGAAACTAAGGGGAAACGACATGATATATAAGATCATGTCTAAATTTACCAAATATTTGCTAATTTTTTTAATATATTCATATTATTTTGGTTTTTCGAAAAAAAGAAATCCGAAACAGATAATCATAAGGGTCCGAACCTTTAATTCTTATCAATTTAACTATACATTTTTAGTGCTAATCTTGATAGTACAAAAATATAATTAGTAATTCTTTCGTCCAATTTAGTACATGAGAATTACATTCATTTGAGATATTTGTCTTGCTAATGTACATATCAAAGCCCCCTCAATAAAACTGAATAGAGAAAAAAGATCCATGTAGCCAACCCAAAAGATATGACGTTGAAGTTTTATTTGTTGTTTATACGATATGGAAACTTCTAATTCATATTCTTCATTATAGGTTACATGTGCACCAGCACCAGAAGCTTCATGATTTCTGTGTCTGGCCACAAAATTACAGAAGAGAAGTAAACAAACACCACTTCCCAAGAAAAGCTTCCGCAAGGAGAAGCTGCTCCAGAAAACGTACAAAACATACAAAGCATCTCTTCTGAAAGATTGCAAAAGTATCTTTCTAAGTTTACTAGCAATGGATACTAAGCACAAAATTTACTAAGGTCAAGGAGCAACTTATTCCATCCCCAACTGCAAACAACCATCTCTTCGTCAACACAAACAAGCTCTCCCCCTTTTATATATGAAGATTTTTAACAGGCTACAGTGGCACAAAACTTAGTATATGAGCAGTAATTATAAGAACTTTTTAATATATAAGAACTTTTTGAATATTTTGAACATTTTGAACAAAATAATCATAGCAATCCATTTAAAAGTCATTACATGAGTCCAAAGCAAAGTAATTCAACAAAAATATATTATGGGAGCTTGTCGAAACATGAATTTCTAAAAGTCATCTCCTCGTGCACCAGTACTAGAAGTTGTGCTACTTTAGCATCATGTTTCTCCTTCAAACAAGCTTGGGGCAGCACTAGGATCTAGCAAGGGGTCTTGGGTTATCCCGATCATATGCATTGTGTTCATTCCATGTCCACGACCAAAATTTTGGTATTGATCACTCTTATCACAATAAAACAAAACACATACATTATATAAGAGTTTCATCAAATTATAATTAAATCGAACCTACATAACATTAATAATGTTATCTTACCAATAATTGTGCAAAGAAAATAGGTTGTTGAATTAGATATTCCCATGGTATAACCATATTTGTGTTCTGTTGATGTAGACCACTCTCAAGTGGTGCTTGTGTTATTTTTGTACTTTCTTGTGTTCGAGCTATGCTATTTAATTGGGATTAGGGTGTGTCACTGTTGATGACATCCTGAAAAAAACTGTCATAGTCAAAAGAAAATTATTTTTCATAAAGAAAAATGAAAGAAAACTCATTTGTGCATTTCCATTTGAAATCTTCTTTTTTTGCTATGTCTCAATGTTGATTGAAGTCTTGTACTTCAGGGCTGTCCACGTTTCTTATGCTTTGGATCACGTATCCTCGTATTTACATCTTCTTCATCATCCTCAACCTCTTCAATCTCTTCAACCTCTCCAACTTCTTCAACCTCTTTTGATTTGTGATTTGGATGACGCCAACAACTTGGTTCACCAGTTTCGAGATCCTTTACTTTATGATCTAAGCACTCGTTATCAACATTGCATTCCTTCTCATTTTTGCAGCCAAATGTGCAACCTCACTAACTTTTATACACAATTGATTGTAACAGACACTTTCAACATCATTTTCCTAACAACTAAAACTCACTTTAACCTTCGTGTGTGATCTCTTTACATCTTTTCTTCACCTCCTTAAGATATATTTCTCTGGAATCATTCTTACACAATTACGGATTAACACCATAATTATATATGCTTGTAAAGTATGCCTTTAAATTCAAACATTTGGCAACTACAGTAAACATCAACTTCGTTTCCATTAAAGAAGACAAGAAACATCATTCTTTTGTTGAAATCCTCCAACCACACATCTTCTCGAATGACATACTTAGTAATCATAGGACCCTCCTCGGTACTGATTATATCACAATTAATCTTCCCAGTTAATTCGGCTTAAATTTTTTTATATTTTGAGAGTGTGTAAACTCCTTGAATTTGCTTCTCGAACAGATACAAAGTTATAGTGGGAATCAATTTTGAAAATGATTGGGCATCTGCATGTACCTCTTTTTCCACCTTTTTCCTTAGTGCTTGTTCAAATTGCTCTACAAACTGTTTTAAAGTTTTCTTTGACGTCACAAAATTATCAAAGAATGCATTCATGCTTTCACTGCGTTGAGTTGTTGACATTCCAACCCAAAATTTATTCTTCACGAAGCATGGTATCCAACGACCACTCTCAACGTATAACCCTTTCAACCACTTAGACACGTCCATTTTACCGTCCATTTTAGGCTTGTCCAATATAGACCCGTCCAATCTATACTTAACTACCGTCTCATTCCAACGTTCTTCAAATTCTGTTGGACTTTGTGAATCATATACGACACCTTTTAAAGCAGAAATAATAGTCTATTTTTTAATATACTTAATCTTTTCAGGCAACTTTTTTATCATGTGCCACAAACACCACATGTGCCTTGTTTCAGGAAAAAAACTCTCTCAATTGCATTTTGCATGGCTCTATCTTGGTCCGTTATAATTCCTTGAGGAGCACATCCAAACATGCATTTAAGCCATGTTTTGAATAACCAAACGAAAGTTTATGTATCTTCATTTAAAATAAGGCCACATCTAAGCAAAATTGATTGACGATGGTGATTCACCCCGACAAAGGAGGAAAATGGCATGTCATACTTATTTGTCAAGTAAGTTGTGTCAAAAATAAAAACCTCCCCAAATTCTTTATATGCTTCTCTACTCCAACCATCTGTCCAAAATACATTTTTTAAATGATCCTCCTTGTCTAATTCAATATCAAAGTAGAAACCAGTGTTCTCTGCAACCTTCTTCAAAAAGTACCTTAAAATTGCCGGTGTATCTCCTTTGCCAAGTCGTAGTCGTCTTATTTCTTCAATCGCATTTCTGGCATCATTTTCACTAAATGTCGTATTATCATATCCATTGTTCTTAATTACCACCGAGGTACAATTTTTGTTCATCCCAATTCTTGTGACTTGCTGACAAACCAAGCATTGGGAGACAAACTGTGCTATCTCCATCTTCATACCATTCAACCAGAAATGCTGACGAATATCTTTGTACATCTTCGTTCCTCCTGGTGAACGAAATACTAAAAACTATGGGTTTCTAACATGATCTCTTGACGGATATCTCCACTTGGTACACAAAGACGATTACCAAATCGGAGAGTTTCGTCACTGTGAATTCTTAGTTCTGTTCTACGCCCTGCCTCGCATTCTGCTCTAAGTCGCTGAAGCTTGACATTCGTTGACTGTGCTGCTCTTATCCTTCCAACTATACTGGACTGAACTTGCAGACTGGCCATCAATACTGTGTTGCCAGGCAACACTACTTCTATGTCCATATCCTGAAGATCTTCTAAAATCTCTCGTTGCGTCGTGAGAAAATAAGCTCATACTCTCCGGCTCAAAATATCTGCTACGATATTAGCCTTCACTGGATGATACTAAAGGTCAAGATCATAGTTTGTCATCAGCTCTAGCCATCTCCTCCGCCTCATGTTGAGATCCTTTTGAATAAAGATGTACTTCAAACTCTTATGATCAGTATAAATCTCTACTCGATCTCTATATTGGTAATATCTCCAAAGTTTGAGTGCAAAGACAACTGCTGCCAACTCTAAGTCGTGTGCTGGATAATTCTTCTCATGGTCTTGAAGTTGCCGAGATGCATAAGCTATAAACTTGCCATACTGTATAAGAACACACCTTAGTCATTTTCCTAACTCATCGCAATATACCGTGAAACCACATGTCCCATCTGGAAGCGTCAAAATTGGTGATGTAATCAACTTCTGCTTGAGCTTCTTAAAAGAGGTTTGACATTTATCTATCCAATCAAAGCGCACATCCTTACGAGTCAATTGTGTCAAGGGTGTAAAAATTCTAGCAAAGTTTGACACAAATCTTCAATAATATTCTGCTAGTCCCAGGAAACTACGAACTTCTGCAATTGTTTGGGGAACTGGCAACGTCTCAACGGCTTCTATCTTCTGGGGATCCACTTCAACTCCTTCTTTAGCAATAATATACCCCAAGTATGAAATACGATCAAGCTAGAACTCGCACTTGTTGTACTTGGCATATAAGTTATGTTCTCTAAGGACTTGAAGAACTGCACGAAGATGCTGCTCGTGCTCTGCTTCACTTCGACTGTAAACCAAGATATCATTGATGAACACAATCACGAACTTGTCCAAGTATGGCATGAAAATACGATTCATAAGATCCATAAATACTGATGGCGCATTGGTTGCTCCAAAGGGCATTAATGATGGAGTATGGAATGATATCATAATTATCGTTGTTCATGATAAACAAGCACGTTATCCGGAGGATTGTCCGCGATCTTCCAACCTAGCTCATTGTGATCCATAAATACTGCTGGCTCATTGGTTGCTCCAAAGGGCATTACTAGAAATTGCTATATGGTTCATATCTCATTTTTCATTGTTGGGTATTCTAATTTACTAACCTAAGTTCTAGATCTCTTCTACTTTTCAAACAACACTACCAATTTTTTGACAATATAAGAACCATAAAAAGAAATCAAATTGAAGCTTAAAGAAAGGAAAAATTTTAATTATTAAAACCCTAGAAAACCCATGAAAGAGAATGAATCACAAGTTCTTCTTTATCTTCTACCAAAATTCTTCCAGCAAAACATGGAAGAAGGAGAAATAAAAATATTTTTTGGGAGAAATGAAGAACACTGCCGGAAGAATTTTTGATCTTGTCTCATCTTTTTCTCTTTCTTCTTCTTCTTCTTCTTCTTCTTCTTCTTGTTCTTCATTCCTTCAAACGGGAAAGAAGGAGAAATGAAAATATTTTGTTCCCAAAATTTCTCTTTCCTCTTTTAGCTCTTTTCCTCTTTTGGTCTGAATTGATTTCAGCCGTAGATTGAACCAAGGGTTGTGGTTCAGAATGTTAAAAGGGTTCTTCAAGTTGATTTTTAACAACAACAAATTTAAAATTACAGTCCACGTCAACAAGAGGGAGCATAGAGGGAGCCAAATAATTTCGATAATATTTTGTTTGGACAATAACATACTCGTTTTACTTTCAAAAATTCAATTTCTATCACAAATATATAAATTTAGATAATAAAAACATAAAAAATAATTTATGAAAAACTAAATAAAGTAACATTTATTTTTTATATTCCCAAATTAGCATAGCCAAACATGGGTAAAAAATTATTGAATTCTTTTTGTCATAAAAAAGAAATAAAAAATAAATTTCTAAGATTACAAAACCTTCAACGACCGCTAAATCCAAATGGGTTCTAACAGCTTCTCGAGGTATCCTTGTAAATCCGATAGATCCACAGCCACTTTTCTTTGGCATCCCCTCCTCCTCCTCCTCCTCCTCCCCCTCCCCTTCTTCTTTTCTTCTATTTATACGGGCAGAGATGAACTGGGTGGGCCGGAAGATCCATCTGTACAAAGTGACCATGGGCCTCTAGATGCTCGACTGGTGGGAGCGCTGCCTCTTCAGTATCCTCCCCTCCCCTCATTGTCAACAATTTGTAGCTTTTTCCCGTACTTTTCTGTAAATTTATCCACCCCCTCTCTCTGTCTCTCTCTGTCTGTCTGTCTCTCATTTTTTGTTGTTTTTAATTCGAACAGACATTTTGATGCTGGTGTTGCTCTGGTTCATCTTCTACAACGGGTCCCAATCCGCATCCGAATTCTTCAGCAGGCAAGGCATGGCCCTTTTTCCACTTCACCCCCCCCCCCCCCCCCCCCCCCCCCCCACCCCCCCCCACCCCCCAAGTTTTGTTTTAGCTACTTGGAGTTATGATTGGGAATCCATGTTGTCTCGTTATTATATGGAAGTAACCGGCTGTGTAAATTAGCTGCATTTTGGAAAAAAAAAATTGTTGAAAAAATTGGGATTAAGCCGCACTCAGTAGCGAGTAGCGGACTGGTGCGTAATTGTGATTGAAAATTGGCTGCATAGTTCGAGTAGTCGGTTACTTTGGATGATTCCTTTTTGACAACCGAGCAGTATCTTCATCTTGTAATGACAAAAATGAACAGTTAATAATAAGAGTAGAATATTAGGGTGTATAAATTAGGAACATGCACGCCGTCTATCGTAGTTCAGTCTGCTCACATAGTTTGCTTCTTCGTCTTCTTTTGATTGGCGATGTTGGAGTGCGATCAGGATATGTAGCCCTGCTGTTATGCAGGCTATATTTGCCTAACTACCTAGGTATGATACCCCAGCTGGCTGGTCAATCTCAGTGATCTTATCGGCCGGCAAACCTTTTTTGGTCAGGGTGGTTGGCTCCTCGCAGTTCTCCCTTTAACACCGACATTCTCACCAAAATAGTACCTTACATGAAGTGAGGAAGAGAGGTTATGGTCTCGGAGGAGGCATGGGAAAGGATGTTTATAGGAACGGACGGGCAAAGCGCTGCATGATACTGGTGCATTCATGTCAATGATCCCAATTTGCCCACTAGAAAAGTTCTTCTGTACCCTCATGGCATGAGAGCAAGGTTCGCAGTATCGGTATCAGACCATTCCTATGAGTATCGGGATCGACGATATCAGCGGTTTCAGATTAGAGTATCAGATTTTTTGGTATCGGAAAGAAAATAATTATTAACAAATTATTAACATTTTAGAAAATATATTTATACATTTAGACATAATTTTAAGTATTTTTGGTGTTGTTTTTTGGCAGTTTTGAAATTGAATGAAATAGTAGTCATCCTTGTCGATTGATTTACATGCGATATATAAGTTTTCGTCTTTTACATGCTTTTACACCCTTGTTGATTGGTCTTTTTCGTTCAATAATTTTTTTTGCCGAATTGACCTGAAAAGAGACCCTCAATGTCAGTATCGAGTATCGTCCGGTATCGGATCGGAATATAAAGAAGGATTGAGGAAGACCGCTACCAAATCTGCTAGCCAGATGTACTCCTTAACCAAAGTGCAGCATGAGGGGTATGTATCCTTTCCTTCCATAACTGAAAAATGTCTATTGGTTTTCATAACCATACATAATTATTGAGGAATGTAGGTTCATATAAATTTGCCTATTAATTTTGTCAACTACTTCCTCTCCATACTTCTACAACCAAATAGACAAATTAATATTTGAAATACACACACACACAGAGTATGGTAAATGAAAAGAATTCAATTAAAAGATACGCACATTTTCCACTTCAATTATAGTGGTATGATAGAGTTTTGATATTGCACATAAGAGTGAAGATGGATGTACTACAAACACACCCTAATTTACTTTTGTTTTGCTTTATTATTTGATCTGAAACTTGATATCAATATTTAGATGGGGACAATGCATCCGTGTATCCCTATTGCCATAGAGCCTATTTAGCATGTGTATAATCGTATGGAAATTGTTGTATGTACAACGGTCATAGAAAGTTTTTTTTTTCGCGGTAAAGTAATTGTGTTACGACCTATGTCCTGTACTTAAATGGGGGCTTTATTACATCATCATCATCTCTTCCCAACCTCGATTCGGATTTGGTACTCTGTGCGCTGATTCACGATTTTTGCGTATGGCACGTCCTTCCTCGATCTACCGCTAGGGTTGATCTCCATGGCGTGGTCCACCCAGGATGATCGTCAGTCCTACGATACCCTACCACTGTAAACCGCTCAATCGAGATTCGACTCTCAATCAACCGCTGCCTGGATATCTCAGTGCATCCCCTTTTTGATTAAACACATATTGCGTCCAGGGGGGAACCTCTGGCCTAGCTTTCCGAGTCTTATGTATTCAAGTGATGACTTGGGTCATAGAAAGTTGTTGTATAGATATTTTTTATTTGATAAGTTTTAAATTATGCAGTATTCAGTGCTGAAAGTAGAAGTCATTTTCACCTAAGTAAATTTTTGACAAATATGGGCCTTGCATATACCGAATATCAAATATTGGTACAAAGTCGGGTGTCTTAATTTCTCGAGTCATTAAAGAAGTTACAAAGTCGGGTCATTACTTACAGTTGCATAAAAGAGCACATAGTAAAAAAGTTTCTCATAATTATTTTATACTTACCCACGATATATTATCCTTGTCTAAAATTGACTTGTGTTACATTCAAACTAGAGTTTCATACTTTTACTGAATGGTCTAGCTAAACTATTGTATTGATTTTCACTACTTGCGTTATTAAATCGGATAAATTCTATAAAACTGAGTTTGTAGAGAGATCACATAATGTAACCCTAATAAAGAGGGGAATAATGAACGCTAATCAGGACGAAGTCACAGGAAAGTTCCAGAGTGGGGACCAACCCTTTTAATCAATCCAGAACTGCTACCAATTCCCTAAACCTCTAACAACATGAATTCTAACACTACAAGATGACGTATCATGATTCCACCATCATGTCGTATCCAAACTTTTTCATCCGCTACCGCAAATTAACTATTGGTACTTGGATTTATGACTGGCTAACAACCTGATATGGACACTGTGCTGGTGCCATTTTTCTAGCTAAGGTAGCTATGAGCAAGAGGCACTTCCAAAAAAACTAGAAGACCAGTTAGCATGTTGGTAGACCTTCTTCTAGGTCATGTAATTATCTCTCTCATCTAACCATGGTGTACCTCTAAGTTCAAACTAGACAAGTGTTTGGAACACCTAGAGTCTCAGTAAATGCTGAAGACCAGAGTTAAATGCTTCTTCCAGTGCCTCTTTATTAGCTCATGCATGTGTTGGGTGTGAAATGCGCAGGGACTCTTATATTTTCCATATAATTATAGAGTTATTTACTTTTTAACATTTTATATTTCCCCATATTCAGTAATTTATTAGTTATATATACTAAAGTTGATTTACAAAACTTTATAGTTGCTACAAATGGGAGATGGTAAGGAAGAAGAAAAATGAAACCAGAAAATGAGTTGTGAATTTTATAGTCTTACCTTCCCCCATTTGGGAGCTTATTATTTATAAGTACCAAACTCAAGCTTCCAAGTAAAGATGATGCATCTATAACTGAGACATGTAAAGGAAGACAAATGTGAGACTAATACTGTTAGTTTCTAATCCTGGGTAGAATACTTCCCCTATCGTCAAATCTAGAAGACAGGGTGCTTCGGAATCTGATCAGAAGCCATATTCCCACCTAATTTTGACAATGACAGTTTCAATACATGGATATTCATGCTTTTACTGTGGTCATGGTGGATGGATGATGAAGGGTTTCGAAAGCCTGGGCAGTTTGTAAAAAAAAAAAACGTATGTGAGATAATAAATCTGAGTTTTTCCCCCTTCATGTTTGAGACATCTACACTACTTTCTTATATTAAAGAAATACCATATGTGCAGTACAAAGTAATTGGGGCAGCCACCAAATTTCTACATATTTGCACTATTCTTTGGCCACTGTGGTTTGGTGTTAGGCTGTGAATTAACTGGAAGACATTTGGGATGATAAATCAAAAAGCTTTCTAAATCAAATCAAGTAGATACTATAATCAATATATGCTAACATTACCAAAGAACAGAGGAGAATGGCAATTTTGTATGATTGGTAGTAACTAAAACTTCGGTTCCATGTTTCCAAAGACCAGTGTAGAGGCAAAAAAGTGCAGTCTATGCACTTCATATGTGAACTGTAGCTGCCTAATAATTGGAACTGTTAATTTTTCTTCTTCTAGATATCTAATCGAACTTTGTGGTTGGTACCAAGAAACTGCTAAATACTAGACCCTTTTAGTAATTTTTGAAAAAACAAAACACTGAATAAATTTCCTACATGCTAGAACACACTCAAATCCAAAACTGAAAAACCATTTATGTTGCTACATGCTGAGGCTAATTCATAGTTCATATTGCACTCTTGATCCTTACTATTTGTATGTGAATCTTTGCTTATGTGAGATGGTATTATCCAAATCATTGTTTGCATAATCTTCTCTTGTAAACACAAACATTTGCGTTTTTCTTTCTTTGAATTCTTTGTATATGCATGTGCTGAAATCAATAAGAAATAATATAAGCTAGTTCATATGATTTAAGCTCGTTCATATATGATAGGTATGGTATACACACACAAGGTTTCAGAATTTTTAACCTCTTCTAATGCATTGGACTCATAAAATGGATGCCCCTTTGTTAGTTATCCAATTTGTTGCTAATTGGTTATCCAATTTATTGCCAAAGTAAGTCTTTCCTGTTCCATATTGGCGAACTACGACACATTATCAGTCAATTCTTAAATACTGAGGATTAACCTCTATGGATCTTCTATCAATTCAAACTGTGAAATTGTATTCCTGTACACTCAAGTGAGAAAATATATGTGTAGGAGATAGGGAAAACATGTTTCTGTTGGAGTTATGACTGGGAGTCTGAGTTAACTTTTTTTTTTTTGAGAACCTTATATGTTTCTTGTTTTACACTTTAATAATTCTATTATAACAAAAAATTTAGTAGTTGGTACTCGTTCGGAAGTTGCATTTTCTTTAGAAAGTAACTCTGTTTTACACGGTTCTATAATCTATACATTACCGTATGGAGATAAGGAACATATCTCTTTCCTTATCTCCAACCAACCTATACAGGCCAATTGTCTTATTGACCTTGTTGTAAATACTCTACACATATAAGATATATACTTTGACTTATATCCTTATACTTTATTAGCTTTGGTTCCTATTTATTTGGTTGGATTTTACCACTAATAGTACTTGGGGAGCCTTTTAGTTCTTAGTAACCAAATGAGTTACTTATTGTGGAAGATTTGATAGAAGACACTGCACTATGTACCTTAAGTAGAACACTGGTGGTCAGCAAACCTTACATATACATATAGGGCAAAATAAAATAAAATATATACGTTCTTCATTTTAGCTTTTAACTATAGCCTTGCCTTGTGGAGATACGCTCCAAATTCTTTCAACGACAAGCTTTTTATATGCTGGGGCTTAGGAGTCAGTTTTGACAATCGACTTGTTAGAAAATGTTTCCAATTTCTTACACATTTCTGCTTGCAGACAGATCCATTATTGCCTAAAAGATTAGTTGTATCTCGTGGAATTTAAATGGCTAGATCTCGGTTGTGCATTAATTTCATATCTGTCTTCTTTTTATATGTATTCCCTCATCTTCCTGGATGACCATAATTGGAGTAGGTTTGATTTTTTTTCTTTTTTTTATGGTACTAGATCTTTAAGTTGCTTTCCAAGTAGTTGCTTTTTCTAATTGTTGGTTGTCATGAGATTCTCAGTCCTTAATGAAAACTTATTGAAGTCTTTTCTTTTAGCCATGTGAAGCAGAAACTTCTGGTTGGTGGAAAATTTGGCATTGGAAGAAATGTACCATCCTAACTGACCATAGACTATTATTCAGTGCGATAATAAAGCTTATGTTGAAATTTCGCTACTAAAGAAGGTCATAGCGCACCAGCTTCCTAAAGGAGGGTACTTCATTGTTTCCATAGAGTTCTCTCAGCATTATTTTGCATACTGATGCATTTTCTTTTTAAACTTTGTACCATCAACACTTTTTCAAATGTGCTGAACATGGGCTTGTATCTTGGCATGCACTTGTAACTGTTTTATGCCACAGTAAGGTGCAACATGTAGAATTAAGCGTCAGTCTGTTATAAACAATGGCTTTCTTTTGGTACACAACAAGAAGAACAACAGCAATAGTCAAGCCTTTATCCCAAATGTTTTGGGTTGGCTACATTAATCCTTCTCTTCCATTCAACTCTATTAGGTAATCTCCTTCGTAAAGTTAGCAGGCAAACATTGAATTCTAACAATGTTATATTTGTGCTACCACTGACTACTGAAACTGTGAGGTTAACACTCAGAACCTGTAAGAGAGAGAGAGAATTCTATATACAGAATAGTTAAGAATGGTAAGACATTGATGATCTTAGTATTTCTATGTTTCTTTCTGATACAGTTTTATAATATCAGTATAATGAAGAAGAATTGATTGTGTATCATTCTTTCTTCTGTTAACTGTCATTATATTGTAAGTGTGACATTGTGTATAATTTAGATATGCCTGTTGTTTGCACATTGTTCGTCATATATGTATATACTACATGTATACAGGCATTTAATCCCTTATTTTTTGAAGTTACAATACATTATTCTAGCAATATCCAACAATGAACCTAATATATATGTGGTGCAGTAACCATGCCAAATTTTTGCTATGTGCGCTTACTTTTTTTTTTTTTTTATTTATTTTAAATCTAAGTAAATTTTCTTGATGTATAAATGTAATACAAGTAAGAAAGTACATCCCTCTCATTTCTGTGCCCTCCCAATTAGGATTTTAGACCCCCCAAAACATCCATTTGCTTCATCCTATGCAAACTTATAGTTCTTGACAAGCAGTTGCACATCCCTCTCAATGCTCTGTAGCAGATATTGGCTCCTAACACCAGAGTTATTAAACACTGTTGTTCCTCTCTTGCCATAAATGCCAGATTGTAGCATTAGTGCCCGTCTTTCCACAATATACTCCTTGGAACCTTAGTTCTGAATTGCAGAGATAGTATTCATGATGTTATTAGTTGACATCAGTCTTAAAGACCATGCAACTGGCCCCCAAATATTAGCAGTAGACTCCTCTTCGTACACAGAACACGAGTAGTACTGTCATTGATAGTACCAGGATAGCAACTTGTCCTGTGTGAGGAGTCTGAGACTCTATCCTTGATGACTTATAAGTTCAATAAGGCTTCTTTGACTATAAGAGCATCATTAGTAGTTGAGACCCTCCAATACAATTTGGGATCCAAAATAAAAAATAAATGTAGAATGAGTTGGGTTTGTATGAGAATAGTAGGAAATGATAAAGCGAGCTCCGGTCCCAAAGATTGTGTGGTCAAAAATTGATGTGGAAAAAATAATAATGTAAAATCTAGAATCTATAAAGTTGTGTTCCAAATTGGGACTTACTGTTCTACAAAATGAGTTCCTACAATCTAGAATCTAGAAATTGGGAGACCCAACCCTTAGCACCTATGGATGAGACGGAACCGAAAATCTAGAAATTGGAACTAGGGATGGGACTTACTATTCTACAAAATAAGCTCATACATTTTGAATCTAGAATGTGGGATGGACCTTACTAATGATGCTCTAAGTAGTTATATTTAGTAAACATGAATGCACAAAAGAGCAAGTTTCTTGAAGGGAAACTACAACTTACACTCCAGTTTTTTATTCTTATACATGATTGCCACATCATCAACAAAGAAAGCCTTTAACCCTAATTTTGAGTGTTGGATTTTGTTGGTTCAAATTGTGTCACGTAAAGAGGTAGCGGAAGCAGGAAATTAGTATATTTATTTGAGCAATTCTGGAAGTTAAGGTGGGCTGAGCTCTAAGTGAACTGGTGAGTCCAATTTTGATATTGGGGTAATGGCTTTTCTATGGATGGAATATGGACATGCATGTTATTTCTGAGACAAGTCACGACTTCCATCTTCCTCCTTTTCCTATGTCCTTGAACAACCTTGGCAGCATATGTTAGGAGAACCGAACCTGTGGGAAACCATATTGCTGTAAGATGTGATTGTGATTCAGAGTGAGTTGGGTTCTCTGGTTCTAGTGTATAAATTTGCTTTTATCGAAAATTATTTTCAAGCTAGTCTTTAGTCACTTTTGTACCTCATTATATGTATTTTAGGTTCTTGATTTGTTATTTCCTTACTCTGCCGCATAGGTTATGACCCATATCGCCATAGGAGAACCCAATTGAGCAAAGATTAAAAAAAAAAAAACTAGAGTTTCTGAGAATCTATTTGGCTTAATACTGGATAGATCTATTGTGAAAGCCATTTATTTATTAAAAAGATCAAAAAAAGTATTTATATAGAGGAAAAAAGGGCTTTGCATATGGTTTTTATTAAAATTTTATTAAAATATATAACTTACAGCAGTATGATTGGAAGATATCTTTGAAGTTGAATTTTTTTTTTTAATAAGACCAATATTGTTTTATAGGTTAGAATGTTGGACAATTAAGAAAAAAAAGATGTCCAAAAAATTAGTGTAGTACAAATAAGGATGCTAAGATGGATGAGTGACAATATATTGAAAGATATGGTAAGAAATGAACGTATTTGTGGAAAATTAGATGTGACGTCAATTGAGAACAAGATGGAAGAAAATTGTCTTAGGTGGTTTGGACGTCTACAACGTAGACAAATAGATGCTGCATTAAGGAGGAGCAATAGGATAATAATTAAAAGAGCTGCTAGGACTAGAGGTGGACCTAAATGAACTTGGATTGAAGTTTTAAAAAGGATATGTTTTATGTTAGTTTTACAGAGGACATATTCCTTAAGAGTTGAATGGAAGAGAATGATTCAAATAGCCGATCCCAAAAATTTGGGATAAATGTTTTGTTTTAGTTGTTGTTGTTGTTGTTGTTTTGCTGTTGCATTTTATCATTGTACTTGAATGGAGCATTTATGTTTTTGTTGTGGTATTACTCGACTACTTGTTTCAAAGTGTGAATAAATTTTGTTTCTTGAGATTTAGAATTAGTTAGCCGGATATTTGTAGGTTTATTTTTGGATTATTTACACTAACTATCCCTATATTTTTTGTTTATAACACGGGGTCACCCTGCTTTTAAAAAAGTTACACTGACCACCCCTACTTTTTTATTTTATTACACGAGATACCCTTATTTTAAGATAAAAGTAAAAAATTATGACACTAACTACCCCTATTTTTATTTATTTTTTCTAGAGGAAGGGGTAGTCAGTGTAATTTGTTCAAAAGCAGGGGTAACTGAAAACATATAGATAGTTAGTGTAGATAACCTGTTTATTTTTTGAATGCTAGGAAATTTTACTTCAACCCAAGTAGTTGTCTCTCATCATATTCAATTTAAAAACACATTATTGATATAGGTATTTAACCCTCCCATGTCCCGATGAGTATTGGCATAAGTAGTTTCATTGTTTCTGGTACAAGATATCTATCAAAGATGCTACTGCGTCGATCGATGTCAAGTTGGATAGGACCAACTATGCTCTTTGGTCCCAGGTGGTTGAGAAGTATATCTTGGGCAAAGACAAATTGAGATACATAAACGGTGACCTACCTCAACCTCCTCAGACAGATCCGGCCTTTCGACGATGGCGTACCGACAACACTATTGTTAAAGGTTGGTTGATTAATTCCATGGAATTCTCTCTTATCGTTAAACTTCATTCACTTCCCAACAGTCAAGTTGGTGTGTGATGCAATTGCTTCTACTTACTTTGACGGCAACGACACCTCTCAGGTGTATGACCTCCGGCGACGCGTGACCCGTCTTAAACAGGCTGGCGGCTCTCTAGAAAAATTCTACAATGATCTCCAAGGTCTCTGGCATGAAATCGACTTCCGTCGCCCAAACTTGATGGAATGTCCAACCGATATTCAACACTAAAATACACGTTCAAGGAGATCGGGTCTACGTATTCTTGGATGGTCTTGATGACCTCTTAGACCATATCAGGAGTGATGCCTACTGATAAAGCCATTTCTAAAGGTGGAACAAGCCTATGCACGTGTTCGAAGGAAGCTTTTCGTCAAGCGGTGATGACGATGTGAAACCCCGATGATTTACCATGAGCGAGTCTGGCGTCCAAGGGTCTCAAGCAAGGCTCCCAGTTTCAAGTCTCCTCCGGGTCTCTCATTTTGCATGGTGGCAAATCTGGTTCCAACTATAAATTCTACGTCAACTATGATAACACTAAATGCTCTCACTGTAGGAGTGCAAAGCATACTCGTGAGACTTGCTTCAAACTTCACGGGTATCCTGATTGGTGCCATGAACTCTAGGCTTGGAAGCGCCGAGATGGAGGTGGACTTGATGATAGCACGGGTAAGGCTGCGGTGGCTGCAATAGAACCATATCTTTCCCTTATTCCAGCCGATGGTTCCAGCTCTAACCCAGGTAGTGCTCTACTTGGTTCTTCTCGGGAGGCTAAATGCAATGCTTGGATACTTGATTCCGGAGCAATGTACCATATACGTTTGATGCAAATTTTTTTTCTCAGCACTCTCCTCCTCGACGAACTAGCATTGCTAATGCTAATGGAGGCATCTCTTCAGTAACAGGGTGTGGGACTGTGATGTTGTCTTCAGCCCTCCCATTACCTCATATTTTACTCGTGCATTCTCTTTCTCACAAGTTACTATATGTGGGTTAAGTTACTAAAGACTTGAATTGTGTTGTGCTAATTTATTATGCCTTTTGTCTTATTCGGGATATTCTCACCAAGGAGATCATTGGGCATGGTACTAAGAAGGGGGGGGGGGGGATCTATTATATGGATGCTTTTAGTGTCGGCTGAGCACACTACATGCACACCCTAGCGACCTAAAAATGGAACATATTTTGCTTTGGCACCGTCGGTTAGGCCGCCCGTCGTTTGGTTATCTACAACATGTGTTTCCTTATTTATTTTCAGGTTTGTCAATTTTGGATTTAAAGTATTAGACTTGAATTTTAGCTAAAAGTCATCGAGTTACTTATCCGTTGAGTATGAATAAAAGCGACGTTCATTTTGCTTTGATTTAGTCTGATGTTTGGGGTCCCCAAAATCTACTGTCTGGTTTTCGCTGGTTTGTGATATTTGTTGATGATTGTACTCACATGACTTGGATTTATCTGTTGAAACATAAAAATGTGGGTTTTCCAGTCTTTCAATCATTTCATAAAATGATTCAAGCTTATTTCTCTGTTAAACTTTAAATTCTTCGATCTGATAATAGTGGTATGGTAATCACTAGTTCTGTGATTATTTCCAACACCATGGACTAATTCATGAGACCTCATGCCCCAAGACTCCGCAACAAAATGGTATTGCAGAGCGCAAGAATCATCACATCCTTGAAACTGCTCGCGTTCAGTTACTTGGAGCTCACGTACCTAGCCACCACGGGCTGATGATGTTTCTACGGTTGTCCATCTCATTAACCGCATGCCTTCACAAGTTCTTGGGTTCAAGACTCCGCTAGAGGCCATGTCAACCTATGTCTCATTACCAACCGTGTTGATGCTTCCACCTCGCATCCTTGGAAGTGTTACGTCTGTTCACCTCCACAAGAACCAACACACGAAGCTTGATCCGTCTGCTATTCATTGTCTATTTTTGGGGCACGTTGTACACCAAAAGAGAATAGATACTACGACCCAACTACTCGGCACACCTATGTGACTATGGATGTCACATTCCTTGAGTTTTGACACTTTCTACTCTCCTGCGCCATCTAATTTTCTTTCAGGGGGAGACACGAGTGGAAGAGATGAATTGGTTGATATTTGACTAGTTCAAGGACACCGACATGACACCTAATGCTCCTCAGTCGATTATTGAGGAACCTAATCCAGACATGATATTTCCAGCAACGACATTTCTAGCAGTTGAGTTTCTAATCATTGAGGAACCGAATCCAGAGCCGACATGTCCAAAAGCTGAAGCTGAAGCTGAAGTAGTAGCAATACCCCCCACTCTTCAGTATCCAATGACCCATCTCCTGAGAATATCATCAAGGTAAGCTCCTCTGTCACACCACACATTTCTAATGATGTGGATACTCATGTTGGCTATGAGTTACCTTTCAGGCACAATCGAGCCAAACCACCAAATAGATACTCTCCGAAATTGGAGGATCAAAGATTGAGATATCCAATTGCCAATAATGTTTCTACAAAGAAGCTGTCTGAACCTCTCAAAAGAACTTTGTGAATGAACTCTCCTTACATCATATTCCTACAAATGTTGAAGAGGCTTTGGAAGACCCTAGGTGGATCCAAGCTATAAAGGAGGAAATTGAGGCATTACTAAAAAATTGAGACGTGGACTCTTGTTTCTCTATCAGAAGGTCAAAAAATAGTGGGTGTAAGTGGGTATTCTCCATCTAGTACAAAGCCGATAGATCGATTGAAAGGTACAAAGCAAGACTGGTGGCAAAGGACTATACGCAAACCTATGGTATATATTATAATAAACATTCTCACATGTGGCTAAATTGAGTACTGTCATGGTTCTACTATCCTTTGCAGCAAACCTTGATTGGCCATTGTACCGGTTTGACGTTAAAAATGCTTTCATCCATGGAGATATTGAAGAAAAAATCTACATGGATGTCCCTCCAGGATATATGGCAAATTCTAAAGCTAAGATTGTGTGCAAGCTACAACGAACTTTGTATGGCTTGAAGCAATCTCCTAGAGCATAGTTTGGGCGCTTGAACTCGACAATGAGAAAATATGACTTTCAACAAAGCAATTCAGGCCATACACTATTCTTAAGCATCACCGGGATAAGATAATAGTTTTGATAGTCTATGTTGATGATATGATCATTACAGGAGAAGATCTAGAGGAAATATCAAGACTTCAATAGCAATTGGCCACATAATTTAGATGAAAAATCTAGGAGGACTCAAATATTTTCTGGGAATTGAAGTTGCTAGGTCAAAGCAGGGCATATTCATTTCTGTCACTACCATATTTTTTAGGAAAGAATATTTCGGTCTTTTCATAATTAATTAAATATTGTGCATATTGAATATTTATTTATTGTATTATTTATTTATTATTAGATGTTATATTTGAATTTGGATTTGTGTTAGTGGACCTAATTAGATTAGACTAGACTCATGGACCAACATTAATTCTAGTTAGATTGAGCCCAACAATCAAGTCCATTCATTAGGATGGTGACTTAATTAGTTAGACCAATTGGATTAGATTATTACTTCCTTAATTAATTTCTTTATGACAAGCCCCAAGGGGTATTGTAGAATTTTCAAAGTGACTTGGAGAAGGGGGCAAGGCCGGCCACAAGGGGGGGGGGGGGGGGGGTGGGGGGGGAGACTCTCTCTCTCCATCAATTCATCTCATTTCAAGATCTAGAATTTTCCTTTTCTCAATTTTCTTCATCCCTACACCAATTTCTATCCAAAATTCTCTTCCAATTCCTTCTCTACTCACTATTGGAGGCTATTGGAATAATGAGGAGGCAAGAATCTACAAGAAGGAGGTAAAGATCTACAAGAAGGAGGAACAAGCACAAGTTGAAGGCTCTTGACACTCATTTGGAGACTTGCATTGAGAATCCATCTCCCAATAGGTATAATTCAGTTTTTTTTCTCTAATTAGATTATAAATCTTTAGTTTAATCATTAGGAACCCTCCCATATACTAAAGCTACCCATAGAAAGTGAAATTAGGTTCATAAGAGGCCTATAGAGGAAGTTATGGTGTATTATTTTTGCCAATTTTAGGAGAATTTTGAGGTTAGCACATCATATGTTTGTCAATAAGTCTATTAGACCAAATTGACATGTGTTTGATTGTATTAGACTAGTGTCGTGTCCACAATTGGATACATGTCGGCCGTATTACGATAATTTGGCGATACATTTTGATTTGGGAATTTTCTTCCAATATGGGGGGGGTGAGCATGTCATATTTTGACACGAGCACGTAGTTGAGTAGCTAGCTCTTCGTAGTACTTCTATTTATGATTCTAGACTTTCTCGTGTTATTCGGGATACGTTTCGTGGTGTGTTGGAGCCGTATCACAAGCGTATCATAGATTGAGTGTGATACGGGTGCGATACATTCTACGTGTTTGTTGTTTTGTATCCTACTATATTTGATTTTGTATATATATACTTTAGTTTATATATAATATGTGTTGATATATATATATATATATATATATATATATATATATATATATATATATATATATATATATATATATATATATATTAGTTATATTTTCATCTATCTATGTTATAGCATGTTTTTGGTATGTTGGATGTATTTTGGATAGAGGATTTTTCGTGGATAAGTGTAGATGTTGCTCACTGATGTGGGAGGAGTTGTGCACTGAGTTGAGTCTTGTTGGATTGATCTTGGACTGATGGGGGAGGTCTGTATGGGTTGTGGTGGCTATCAGTTGTATCAGCTGATACATATACTGCTTGCATCATGCAATAGCAACAGCAGCAGCAACAATGCATAGCAGCAGCAGCAATGCATAGCAGCAACAACAACATGCATAGTGGCAGCAACAGCAATCCCGTATAGGGACAGCAGCAGCAATGCATAGCAGCAGCAACAACATACAATAGTAGCAGCAACATGATGATGATGAGTTAGAGGAATACGTTTGAGTGTTAGTAAGATATTGATGGTTAGGATATGGTGAAGGTTAGTGTCAGTTGTTAGTATGTTGTAAGTTGTTTTGGTTTGAATCCTAAGTTAGAAGGCTAGTTATGATATATTGTTGGTTACCTAAGCTATATATATATATATATATATATATATATATATATATATATATAACCTAAAGTATACTAACACACATAACATATATCAATACACAACTCAACATACCTTAAGATTATATATATATATATATATATATATATATATATATATATATATATATATACATAACATATATCAATACACAACTCAACATACCTTAACATTATATATATATATATATATATATATATATATATATATATATATATATACTAATACACATAACATATATCAATACACAACTCAACATACCTTAACATACAACTCAACATACCTTAACATTACATATATTAGCTATATGCATGAATGAGGATATGTATTATTAGATACACATGTTAGTGTTATATTGGGTAGGTATGGATATAAGATATAGTATTACCTTGTGTTATCAAGGTAATTGCTAGGTATTGAGTTAACTCAAGGTATTGGGTATTGTGTATCAAAATGAGTGTAGGTAGCATGATACCGTGTTGGCTCAAAGCCAAGGCATCCACTTAGTATTAGTTTAGCTAGGGATACTACTATATATTATATTTGTGTATTATATAGTATTTTTATATATATAGTATTTTACGTATCCTACTATACGGTATAGTGTTGGTATCCTAGTATCCTAATATAGCTAGTATAGTCTAGATACATAGCATATGAACCCAATATTCTAGAGGTAGACTCATACAACCTAGAAATAGCTAGTTTGACCTAGAGTTGACCTAGTTTGACTGTTTTGACCTAGAAATGGCTTAATGACCTATAATTAGACTAGTTTAACTTATTTTCATTCTAAAATCTTGTATTGATGTAATATTCCATATTTAGGTCTCCGAGACACCATTTCGGACATCTTTGATATTGTTCACTAGATTCCAGGCAACTACATTCTCTGATAGTTTTTTATTTATGATATCTCCTATGTTTCTTGTATTTAGTGTAGAAATTCTTGATTTCTTGACATGATGGTTACACGGATTGGTATATCCGGATCTCGTCATGAGATGTTATTCCTTGGTATTTATGGTGTATCTTGTGCAAGCTTTTTCCCTCGTTCTTCTTGTACATGTACAGACATCGATTCTTGGGGAGACTAGCTACCTACCCAGTAAATCCTGTGTCATAACGTACCATGGTTGGATCCACTATACCAGTCGGGACGGAGAGTGTTAGTGTAGATATATGATCATACCTCTCCTTGTGCAACACCTTGTGAGTGTTGATCATACACTACACATATAATTAACCAAGCCCTAATCCTTATGCAAGTTTTCAAGCCGATCACATATTGAAGCTGGTACTCACTCACATAGTAGTAGTATTTTTTGCTCATTCCATGATGCTCATTTCTTGTTTTTAATTTTAGTATTCCTATTTTGTATATCTCTTGTACTTGTATCTTGCATCTTGTATATTCACTCTATTTACTGTTATATTATTTTTATCATTTATTGGAACTGTTGTTAGAGGTGTACTTTGCTCCTTTCCTGACTAGATATATTTTTTCCAAATGACACTGAGGAGTGGTATCGCACTCACTACGGGCCTCAGGACGCAGTTGGCTTAGAGTCAGAGACTTTGGCGCAGGAGGGTCTCATCCCGGTTGAGACAGATGACTAGTACCTGTTGCTCTGTAGATAGGTTATTGTACTTGATTTGTTTCCAGCATTTGACATTAGTATTTCTTATTCTATTTGATGACTCATTGGATATTATTTTGTCATGTGAGTTGTATTTGACTCTTCAGTTCTTTATATCATATTTGTGCGATTATTCCATCTTATAGATCTGTGATTGAGTATTTATACTTCATTGGTGGTATTATATATCTTGATGATCATTATTGCTATATAGTTAGTTTATCCAAACAACGTTCTACCATCGATGCTGCGACGTAGGCTAGACGTTGTTCACTACTCGCGTCCCTACACCGGGTGTGGGTCGTGACACATTTTTAGTGGTAGCCCACACAGGTCTTTGAGGTCGTAAATAGTACGATACGTAGTGGTGCTCTGATTTGAGTACTATTACGAGCCTATTTCAGGATATAAGCTATAGGCTGAGAATACTCAATCACAACTAGAAAAAACTCTATTGTTCATTTCGACTGTTCTTCCTTGATATTGATATTTGATCTTTAACTGCCCTTCTTTGAATACATTATATCATGTGCCATATTGATTCTTCCCTTTCGATTTGTCTCAGGATGCCTGTCACGACCCGCACCCGAAAATCGGGCATGAGCCGTTGGTACGTCCATCCTACACCGCAGAATCGACGGTAGAACGCTGTAAGGTCCGTTCTAGGTCAACCAACTATCTATATATCTCACAGAAAAATCGGCCATGACCTCTCCAAAAGGAGGGCAACCACGCAATATATATATAAATAATCCTCTCCAAAAGGAGGGCAACCACGCAATATATATAAACTCTCAATCACAGAAACTAGGGGAAAAAATAAAGCACGATATGATAGCAAAAGAAAACCAGAACCAAAGAGAGCAAGACAATATCCAAAATATACAGTCAAAGGCCATAATAGCTACAATATCTCACAGCATTAAAAGAATAAGTACAATCATCCAAAATAAACCACTGGAAATAACCCAGGAAACCTACCTAGCTAACTAGGGCGCTAACGGCGTCTTCTCGGCGCACTCCTCCTCGATCTCGGGGTCACAACAGTCGTCAACACCCAGCCCGTAGAACGTCGGGCAATAGTCCTCAGGATCCTCTGGAAAAAATATGCCCAGTCAGGACTGGAGCGAAGTACATAACTCTGAAAGCAACTACAAATACATGGTAAGGTGTATATGACGAGCAATAGAAAAGTATACAAGATGCACAGAAAATAAATATATGCTGGAGCACAATAAGTAGCTGCAATGTAAACTGGAGAACAATACAAGTAC
>JAYESA010000009.1:65655908-65658408 GCA_036927795.1 Iris macrosiphon | reverse complement strand
TCCGCCTTCACCTGCTGGCATACTAAGCATCAGGATACGAAGCATGCTACCTCCCGCTTCATCCCGTACCACCATACATGCTGTCTCAGATCTCTATACATCTTGTTGGCACCTGGATGCATAGAATACTGGGATCGATGCGCCTCCTGGAGAACCTCCTCGCGCAACGACCCACTCGGCACACACAACCTGGTACCGTGCCGCAAGGAACCATCATCAGCAATGGTGAAGTCGTCTGCTAATCCCATCTGAACCTGCGCCCTGATGCTCCTCAGGGACTCATCCTTAAACTGTGTAGCCCTGATCCGGTCTACCAACTCTGACTGAATCTGCAGTCCCGACATCTGCATCTCAACTCCAAGCACTATCACCTCAATGCCCAAGCTCTCTAGATCTGCCAGAAAATAACGATCTGTAGTCAGGCACATAGCTACCGGATACCTGCTCAACGCATCCGCAACTACGTTCGCCTTCCCTGGATGATACTGCAATGATATGTCGAAGTCTTTCATCAACTCCAACCATCTCCTCTGCCTCATGTTCATCTCTTTTTGGGTAAACACATACTTCAAGCTCTTGTGGTCTGTGAAGATCTCCATACGCTCTCCGTATAAATAGTGTTTCCACAACTTCAGAGCAAAGATGACCGCTGCCAACTCCAAATCGTGGGTAGGGTAGTTCTTCTCATGAGAACGTAATTGCCTGGAAGCATAGGCAATCACCCTTCCATTCTGCTACAACACACAACCCAGTCCCTTCTCCGATGAATCACTATCGATAGTGAATCCTCCAGAACCTGATGGCAACGTCAACACTGGAGCTGTCGTCAACCTCCTCTTCATCTCATCAAAGGCGATCTGGCACTCCTCTGACCAAACAAACTCCACGTCCTTCCGAGTCAGCCTGGACAACGGCTCTGTAATCCGGAAAAAATCCTGAACAAATCTCCTGTAGTAACCTGCCAGTCCCAGGAAACTCCTGACCTCGGCTACTGAACTCGGAGCACTCCATGCCTCAACTGCCATGATCTTTCTCGGATCCACCGAGATACCCTCTCCAGTCACCACATGACCAAGGAATTCTACCTTGTCAAGGAAGAACTCACACTTCGAAAGCTTTCCATAAAGCTTCTCCTTCCTGAGAGTCTCCAGCACTATCCTCAGATGCTCCTCGTGCTCCTATGGGGTCTTCGAATACACCAAGATATCATCTATAAATACCACCACAAACCTGTCCAGATGCTGATGGAACACCTTGTTCATCAGATTCATGAACACTGCCGGGGCATTAGTCAACCCAAACGGCATCACCAAGAACTCATACTGTCCATATCTGGTCCAAAAAGCTGTCTTCGGAATATCCTCCTTCCTGACCTTCACCTGGTGGTAGCCTGTCCTCAGATCAATCCTGGAAAACACCCTCGCTCCGCTCAACTGGTCAAAAAGATCATCAATACGCGGTAGCGGATACTTGTTCTTGATTGTGAGGTTGTTCAGAGTCCTGTAGTCGATACACATCCTTATCGACCCATCCTTCTTCGACACAAAAAGTACCAGAGCACCCCATGGAGAAGAACTAGATCTGATAAATCCCTTGTCCTGAAGCTCATCCACCTGCTTCTTCAACTCTATCAGCTCACTGTTGCTGACTCTATAGACGTGCTGGGATATCGGCTCCGCGCCTGGCACCAAGTCTATAGAGAACTCCACATCTCTGTCCGGAGGTAACCCTGGCAACTCCTCCGGAAAGACATCCATATACTCCTCTATCAATGGATGTCGCAACCTTGGCTCTACCACCAGGGCTCCGCAGAAGACTCCCTCGCTCTGCTCCGCTGCTCCTCTGGTAAACTGAAACTCTGGCTCACCCGGCGGACTAAACAAAACTTTGCCTCCATGACAATCTATACTAGCACAATGCGTACTCAACCAATCCATCCCGAGTACAATATCGTAGCTCGAAAGTGGCATTACGAGTAGGCACACACTCAACTCCCGGCCTCCCAAGGTAACTCTTCGGTCTCTGCAGACATCACTGACTAGGATGATACCACCCCCGGTCGTGATCTTGCAGAGTCTAACTAATGTTTCAGCAACAAGATGGTGTCTAACAGCAAAAGATACAGACACAAAACTATGG
This sequence comes from Iris macrosiphon, assembly GCA_036927795.1. Classification (NCBI taxonomy): domain Eukaryota; kingdom Viridiplantae; phylum Streptophyta; class Magnoliopsida; order Asparagales; family Iridaceae; genus Iris; species Iris macrosiphon. Next base: position 65,656,269 of record JAYESA010000009.1, on the reverse strand, counting down.
GAAGCCCCGAAATCAAATAAAGCAAGTGCTGGAATGGAATCAAGAAGAACACAGATCAAAGAAGTCAATACAGTGCAAGAAACGATATCATCAAAGAAGGACAGTAATATTGCAAAAGAAAATAATTTCAGGAAAATTAAAGATAAGAAAGAAATCAGGAAGAGTCCTAGTTATGATTGAGCACTCTCTCTCAGCCTATATCCTATATCCTATTGCAGGTAAACCTAAAAACTAGACCTACATGGGCCGCCACCAAAAACGTGTCACGACCCGCACCCGAAAATCGGACATGAGCCGTTGGTACGTCCAGCCTACGCCACAGAATCGGCGGTAGAACGCTGTAAAGGTCCGTTCTAGGTCA
>JAYESA010000009.1:65600908-65650908 GCA_036927795.1 Iris macrosiphon | reverse complement strand
GGGAAGTGAAGATCCTCATTTCATCTTTCTATGAGACGTATTCGGAGATACTTGTGGAGGAACGCAAGGTTGAGTGGTAGTTGAGCTTGAAACCTAAGAGAGACCGTACTTTTTTTTTCTGGGGGCTAGTAGAAGCATCGTGCCTCCTAAACATCCTCATTTACAGTTTAGGCCTTTTCATCAGCCACAACAGCACCAGACTTCAGCTAGGGCGTCGGTTCACCAGGCACCACAGCATCAGCAGAGACAGTCACAACAAGCTTCCTGCCACTTTTGCAAGAAGTCCGACCATATCTGGGAAGTTTACAGGAAGAGGTTGGAAGTTTGTCTATATTATGGTGCATAAAGGCATCAGCTGAGGGATTGTCCTTTCAACCCTCGTCGTACAGTTCAAGGAGCAGCTCCATCTCAGAGAACACAAGCGAGGCCACCTGCAGTACAGCCGAGGGGACTGCCGCTTCTGACCCAGCAATAATATTATGTCCAACACCAGCATCAGGGGGGTGTACCTCAGGGACGAGCGTTTGCTATGACGGTCAAGGAGGCTGAGCCCACTGGAGATGTCATCGTAGATTCTGTTCTTCTTAATTATATTTCAGCTTTAGCATTGTTTGATAGTGGTGCTTTCCGTAGTTTTGTATCTGTTTTTTTTGTTCTGAAGCATCATTTGGTAATTGAGTCTTTGCTTAGGACTTACAAGATAATGACCGGGGGAGGCATTATCCTGATTAGTGATATTTATAAGGATCAGAGAGTTACTCTGGGAGGCCAGGAGCTGAGTGCGTGTCTACTTGTAATGCCACTTCCGAGCTACAATATTATACTCGGGATGGATTGGTTGAGTAGACACCATGCTAGTATAGATTGCAGAGGAGGTAGAGTTTTGTTTAGCCCGTCAAGAGAGCCAGAGTTTGAGTTTGCTAGAGGAGCTGCAGAGCAGAGAGAAGGCATTATCTGTGGAGCTATGGTAGAAGACAAGGAGTTGTCGCATCCTTTGATAACAGAGTTCTTGGATGTGTTTTCTGAGTAATTGCCAAGATTGCCGCCAGATCGAGATATTGAGTTCCCTATAGATTTAGTGTCAGGTATGGAGACAATTTCATAACATATCTATAGAGTAAACAACATCGAGCTGGTCGAGCTAAAAAAGAAAGTGGATGAACTACAGATAAAGGGTTTATCAGATCCAATTCTTCACCATGGGGAACTCCGATATTGTTTGTACCGAAGAAGGATGGATCGGTGTGCGTGTGCATCGATTATAGACATTGAATAATCTCACTATCAAGAATAAATACACGTTGCCATGGACTGATGACCTGCTCGATCAGTTGAGTGGCGCCAAGGTATTTTTCAAGATAGACTTGAGATCAGGCTACCACCAGGTAAAAGTAAAGCCGGAGGATATTTTGAAGACTGCTTTTAGGACTCGGTATGGCCAGTATAAGATCATGGTGATGCCGTTTGGGTTGACTAATGCCTCTGCATCATTTATGAATTTGATGAACAAGGTGTTCCACCTATACCTTGACAAGTTCGTGGTGGTGTTCATAGATGACATACTCATATACTCGAAGACACTAGAGGAGTACGAGGAGCATCTGCGAATTATGTTGGATGTGCTGAGGAAAGAGAAGCTATATGGGAAGTTGTCCAAGTATGAGTTCTTCCTAGACAAGGTAGAGTTCTTAGGATATGTTGTGACTGGTGATGGAATTTTAGTGGATCCGAAGAAGATCGAAGCAGTAGAGTCTTGGAAGACCCCGAGTTCAGTAGTAGAGATCAAAAGTTTCTTAGGTCTGGCAGGCTACTACAGGAAGTTTGTGCAATATATTTCAAAGATTGCCGAGCCGATGACTAGACTCACCAGAAATGACTCAGAGTTTGTTTGGACAGAGGAGTGCCGATGTGGTGCCCCGTTCCTCCGTTATGGGGAGCAGGCTAAGAAATACAAATCAGTATCGTTCGATCAAGATAGATTGAATCAAGATCTTATCTTCATTATGGATTTGCTTCTTTGGAATCGATTCCCATATTCAATGGACCGTGCCCCGAGGATGGACTTAGCGGCAGAGTCAAGAGGGACCTCTCCGCTGCAAGTTTTTCTTGCCTAATTTTTGTTGTCGTATTATTGCTTTCGTGCTTTTGAGTTAATTTTTGGATTTGCGTTTTCTTGAATAATTTGATAGATTTTATTACTTTCGTTCGTTGAACTGTACTTTATTTCGAGCTTGGGAAGAGTAGAAGAGGTATTGATCAGCTGTTCGTGGCAATGCAGGTGATTGTGCAGTAGACGTCATATGAACAGAGTCTTGAAGCACCTCTTTCCTTTCCTTTCTCCATCCAACTTGTGAGTGGCTATATTCGATTCAGCTGACCCTTCTTCCAAGTCTTTTCATCTAAAATCTTGTATTCTTTCTTGTTCTGATCAAACGATACCAAAATAACTAAAAGATGACAAGATAAAAAAGAATAGACTTGGATTATTTGTGCTTGTCAATCAACTTGTGAACGGTTACCCTATTGCATGCTAGTTCGTTTAGAATGTTCTTCCTATGCTTCAATTTTAGTTAAAATTTATACTTCTTCTATAAATTATGCTATGTATAGAACATACCTTGCTATGCAATAAACTGATCAGGGAGACTATGCAAAATGAATCATGCCTTGCTACTTGTCTTGTGCTCGTGTTCCTTAATTACATGAATTGATAACTTAGTATAGACACCGTTTGATCACGAACAACTTGTGCACAAGGTCATAGTTCCTGTGGACGGTCGCTGGGGCACTGACACCGATCCGATCCGGACGGAACTCATGTTTAGTCTCATGTGCTGGACGAAATGGCTTGTAGTACCTTATGTGCTTTCGTTGCATACCATCATAATCAATGACTATTTCGTCCTTTATGGCATCATGCCAGTGATCCCCTCGTATATTTATACTTGTGCAAAGCTAACTTGTGTCTTCGTGGCAAGGAAGGATATGGTAAGTATTGTGCAGGTGGTTCAAAAGGGCAGGTAAAAGTTACCGAACGGTGGCATATTTATTCAGTAGATTTTTATATCTAATGCTTGCTTGTAAAATAAACTAAGGAAAGATAGAAAGACCACAAAATAACTTGCATGCTTCATATAAACAACTTGTGATTTAGTATAGTTGGGTTAGCTCACCTTCACCAATACATTTCGATGTACTGGCCCTCGTTGAAACATGTTTCCCGTACTAAGGAGACCCTGCGAAGAGCTAAGACTACTTTCCAATCCAGTCCACAAATCGACGTGCCCTGATCGTGCCTCGAAGAAGAAGTGTTTTTAAGTGTCCAGGATCTCGTCTACAACTTATGCAGCTCCGTGGGAAGGCGATAGCTTTGCCAGAAGGTCTTAGCACTTTGAAGCTTTAGTAAAGGATGTAATGTACAAGACGACTATCTCATTTTGAGTCCACTTTTGTAAGTTCGTGCGGCAATTATCTGACTCGTTCAAGAGTTTATAAAAAGATGTTCATTATCAATAAAAAGAACTTTTTTATATTTCAACTTTGTGTTTCAATTATCTGCATAATCTGAATATGTACTCGTTATACAAAAATATCTTGGCCTTGTGCGATGCACAACCTAGGCACACACATTGTCACACCTGGAGGACGACTATCGATTTTACGGAATCGGGGTGTAACATATTGGTATCAGAGCATAGCTTCAAGTTTCTTTGAACCTCGTATCAAAAAAGTTCCTTTAACGATCTATTCCCTGTGCGAACTCTTGAACTCGTTAGACCAAAATGAGATACGTTCCATATAATGAGTACATAATACATTATGAATCTGATACAAATTACCTTCTTTTGAAGGAATGACTCAAGCGCAAGCATCAGCGCTAGCACAGGGTGAGGTACAAGCCTAAGAATGTAGTTCTGTCACGCCCCAGTCCCAAAATACGTAGGACTAGGAATACGTAACACGCCAGCCGTATGTATACGAACTCCAATATATGGAAACCATATACACACGTACGCTGTACATGAATATCCAATCCACAGTGGTAAATATATGTCACAACAAGTCACACGCAGTTCTATATCTCATCCACAGCACAAATAATAGAAGAATGGAAATCAATAACTGAATATCAAAGAAGCAGTCTCAAATAGTAATCCTAAAGTGCAATAGTCGGGTGGAGACAAATCCACTGCAAATCGACTATAATAAACTACTAAAGAGAGAAGAGAATAAACTCTAATATAAGAATAAATGTCTAGAAAAGAATAGCAACTAAAATCTCTAAACAGCTGCAATGAATCACATATAATCAGAAGGTAAGATCTCCTCAGGCTGATAGGTAGCATCAGGTCCAGGTCCATACTCCTGCGGATACTCCTGCTCACCTATATCTGGAAGGGACCAGGTCCTCAGAGGGACGTAACAAGATACAAAAAGCACATGCCAATAAAGTACTGAAAATAAACATCCATTGGGGTCGCCTAACCATCTATGTGAATGCAGTTAAGAACACCTTTCCCCACAAGTGAGCTATCTGGCTGAAAACTGGGATTTGTCATGGTTCTCTTTTGGAGATCCAGGGGCCTAAAAGGCACGTCGTCTTTTGAACGCCGGTGGCCCGCCTGATAGTACATAATATATAGTGGTCATCATGACCCGTATCTCCAGCGGAGAATCCGGGCGTACAGAAGAAAAAGTGTAAAGGAGCTCAAATGCGGTACTTGTTGTTCTCTCCACCCAATGCTCTAAGCATGTCATGTCCATGACACGATAAACCTCTAATAACCGCCAGGTCTACTAGCATGCAAAGTTTTTATTGGCAGTTATCCCTATCCGTCGCACGACCTATACGTACCGGGGGCCAACCGAGTACGCAAGTCCGTGTCCTACATGTGACTCACACTCGTGTAAGAATAGTGTCATGGCCAATGAAACATAAATGCCTCATAAAAATGGGGTAGTCTCATAAAGTAGGTCCAATGCATATACATAAATAAAAACATAGTACGACGACACCGTCGTTGCACCCAAATTTTCTTGGACGCGCAGTTTATATAGCAGTTTAAAATAAATAAACTAAATAAACAGAAAATAAATATGCATGCCTCATATGGAATGTAAATACAGTACAATGGCAAGGTATACTTGCCTGGCAAGAAATCTGTAAAGTGTACGCGCCCAAATGTCAAGGACACTAAACCTGGAACTAAGGACTCCGAACAAACGTCTCCGGATGCTGAAATAAACATCACGAACATTTCCGGAATGAGCAAAATAGCTAAAAAGCACATCCCTTTCGTCCAATTTGGACACAGGGGCAAAACGGTAATTTCGGGTAAAAGTGGGACCCACGTGTGGCCCACTTTGCACCGAAAAGCGTGCCAAGGGTAACAGTCTCTAAATGGGACAAACTATAGGTCAAACAAATCTAGATGTCAATACGAACCCAACGGTATGTCCAAATGTGGATTCCGATGAGCCGAACACTAATTTGTCCAAAAAGTTAACTGTGGGGCCCGCCAATTGGCGATTTGGTCAACCGTCTCAGAATTGCGTGAAATTTGGGTCACAGGACCAGCGCGTTACCACGAGTCCAGTGGCGCAAGTTTCGTCGCAATCTGACAAGCGTGCACAAAATACGTGCGAGTTCTACAAAAGTTGCGACACGAAATGTGTCCGCGGATACGGCCTGATTCCGGCGCGTACACGCGTCCGAATCAGTCCCCACGAATTTTTACGTGTCCGATTATGCTGTGTGCACCATTGGGTACACTTGGCATACGGCGGGGCTGTCCCGTTTGGCGGGGCGAGCTCCGTTTTCCAACTTTTGAAAAACCGGAAAAAGTGGGTGCGCGCAGTTTTGTGACGAATATAACTATGTCCACAGCAACTATTAGTCTAGTGTTATTTTACAGAAATTAAACTAGGTCAGGTATTCTACAGGTATCAAAAAGAATCACCGAGTTCGGATCTCTGTGGTGGAAGATACGAACTCGGCAATACGGGTGGTCATTCTGGAATTCTGCGATCCCAGAATTATGTCTGTCCGTCCATTTTGGACGCTGATTTACACCTAGGGGCACACGTTTTCCGAGGTTTGCTATAAAACGAATATTGGAGAGGGTTGAGGGGAGATCATACCTATGAAAATGGAACAGCGTTTGGTCGAGCGAGTCGACGGAAAATTACGCCGGAGCGAAGGTGCCTCGAGTGGGAAACTGCAGTTCGCGAGGTCGGCGTCGACGGGATGGTTGGATGGCTTGGCGGGGCTTCTCTTGCTGCGGTGACGGCTCTTAGATGGGAAGAGGAAGTCTGGAGTTTCTAGGTTAGGGTTTTAGAGCTAACTATATATATATAGATATTATATATTAAGGGGAGAGAGGGAAGTAGTTGGCGGGTTGGGTCGGCTGGAGCATAGGGGCGGGTCTTCAGCAACTAAGTATATATTGGACGGGTCTTCAGCAACTAAGTGGGCGGGTCTCCAGCGACTGAAGGAGCCAATTTCTAAGAATCAACTAAGAAGCAAGTTGCTAGGAGGGAAAAGTAAACAAAGTAGTAACTTTGTTATTAATAATATTATTATATTATTAGTTAATTATTTAATTCTTTTCTTTTCTTTTCCTTTCTTACTTTAAATATATATATTTGTATATATATATATATATATATATATATATATATATATATATATATTCACACATAAGAAAATTTATATGTTAGGGTATTGCACATCGTTAGGCTAGCAACTGCTCAAGGGGTCTCCTACATGGAATAAAATTCGAAAAATTTCTGAAGGTCCCATAAGTCATCTAAGTGCCCGAACACCTAACATAAAAATTATTAAAAATCTATTTCTCCTATTTAGACCTAATTACTATAATTTAATTAATAATTAATAAATAAAAGGGTATATACGATTTTCTAGGAAGGGGGTTTTACATTCTACCCAACTTGTAAAAATTTCGTCCTCGAAATTAAAATCAAGCCACGATAGAATGCAAGGATGGTATAAGATATAATTTAACAATATAAATTCATACCTTGGTCTGCGAATAGGTTCGAAAAATGCTTGCGCATGTCGTCCTCGCGCTCCCAAGTTGATTCTCCTGGCGCGCCATGCCTCCATGCTACGCGAACCAAGGGAATAGACTGGTTTCTCAATACCTTCTCTCGACGATCAAGGATTCCCACGGGTTGCTCTTGGTACGACAAGCTCGGCCCAATGGTGATCTCTGAATGGTCGAGAACATGACTGCTGTCTGCCACATATCGCCTGAGCTGCGACACATAGAATACGTCATGTACTCCCTTCAGTGATGGTGGTAGTGCAAGTCGATATGCCACCTCTCCAACCCTCTCGAGCACGTCAAATGGTCCAATATACCTTGGACTCAACTTGACGCGCCCTCCGAATCGGATGGTGCCTGTGGTCGGTGATATCCTCAAGAAGACGTGATCGCCCTCTTTGAACTCCAAGGGACGACGATGAAGGTCTGCCCACTGCTTCTGCCTGTCTTGCGCTGCTCGCAAGTATCCCTGAATCTTCTTGACTGTCTCTACAGTGTTGACCACCAACTCGGGTCCCAAAATCTGACGTTCTCCCACGTCACTCCAACACACAGGAGACCTACATTTTCTTCCATACAATGCTTCAAACGGAGCCATCTGAATACTCGCTTGATAGCTATTGTTGTAAGAAAACTCTATAAGATGTAGGTGGTCCTCCCATGATCCTTCGAAGTCTAACATGCAAGCCCTCAACATATCTTCCAAGGTCTGAATAGTACGCTCCGACTGCCCATCTGTCTGCGGGTGGTAAGATGTACTGAACTTCAGACGAGTACCAAGACTCTCTTGCATGCTCCTCCAAAAGTGCGATGTGAAGCGCGAATCTCGGTCCGATACAATGCTGACTGGTATGCCGTACAATCTCACGATCTGCCTCATATATAAATCAGCTAAAGCTTCTGTAGACTGACCGACTCTAAAAGGTATAAAATGGGCGGACTTGGTGAGTTGGTCCACTATTACCCACACTGCATCTCTCCCACTTGGACTCTTGGGAAAACCCGTGACGAAGTCCATAGTGATGTGCTCCCACTTCCACTCTGGAATCGAAAGTGGTTGCAATAATCCTGCTGTCCTCTGGTGCTCCGCCTTCACTTGTTTACATACCAGACATTTAGCTACAAAGCTAGCTATCTCTCTCTTCATCCCATGCCACCAAAAGTGCTGTCGTAAGTCACGATACATCTTGGTGCCTCCAGGATGAATAGAATAGATCGAACTATGAGCCTCTGTCATCAGCTCCTGTCGAATATCTCCATTTGGAACATAGAGACGATCACCACATCGTAATATCCCATCCTCATGAATGCGCAATCCTGTCTGCTCTCCGGCATCTGTCCTTTCTTTCAGTCTCCTGAATCTGGCATCTGTGGGCAAAGCTGCCTTAATCCTCTCTACCAATGATGATTGTACTTGCAAGTTGGCTAGTGTCCCATCTGCTCCGGGTAATATCACTTCAATGCCAAGCTCTTGCAAATCCTCCAAAAGTTCCCTCTGTGCTGTTAAGAAGTAAGCTGCTGGCTTCCGGCTTAACGCGTCTGCTACCACGTTAGCCTTGCCTGGATGATAATGTAGCTCTATCTCGAAATCTTTCATCAACTCGAGCTATCGACGTTGCCTCATATTTAACTCCTTCTGCGTGAAGACGTACTTGAGGCTTTTGTGGTCTGTATAGATTTTCACTCGTTCCCCATATAAGTAATGTCTCCATAGCTTCAGAGCAAATACAACGGCTGCAAGTTCCAAGTCATGAGTTGGATAATTTTTCTCATGCACTCATAACTGCCTAGATGCATATGCAATCACCTTGCCATGCTGCATCAATATGCATCCTAAGCCTTTTCCTGATGCGTCACTGTAGATCACATAACCTCCTGATCCTGACGGAATCGCCAATACTGGTGCTGTAGTCAGTCGCTTCTTCAACTCTTCAAAGGCTGCTTGACACTCGTCAGTCCATATAAATTCTTGATCCTTACAAGTCAGACGAGTCATAGGTGCCGCTATCCTTGAGAAGTTTTTCACGAACCGTCGGTAATATCCCGCAAGTCCAAGGAAACTCCTCACCTCTGCTGCTGATTTAGGAACAGGCCATGTCTCAACTGCTGAGATCTTCTCTGGATCAACAGAAATACCATCTCCTGTAACAACATATCCAAGAAATGAAACTCTGTCCAAGAAGAACTCACATTTGTTGAGTTTAGCATATAACTGCTCTCTCCTCAAAGTCTCTAGAATAATCCGCAGGTGCTCCTCGTGCTCCTCGTGGCTCTTCGAATAGACAAGTATATCATCTATGAAGACGACCACGAACTGGTCCAAGTACTGGTGGAAGACTCGATTCATCAAGTCCATGAAGATCGCTGGAGCATTGGTCAATCCAAATGGCATGACCAAAAACTCGTAGTGCCCATATCTTATTCTGAATGCGGTCTTCGAAATGTCCTGCTTCCGTACCTTCACTTGGTGATATCCCGATCTCAGATCTATCTTCGAGAATACCTTAGCTCCACTGAGTTGATCAAACAGGTCATCAATACGTGGCAGTGGATATTTGTTCTTCACTGTCACTGCATTCAAGGCCCTGTAGTCAATGCACATACGCACTGACCCATCCTTCTTGGGTACAAACAGCACTGGTGCTCCCCAGGATGATGTACTTGGTCGGATAAAACCTTTCTCCTCTAGCTCATTTAACTGTGCCTTCAGCTCGTCCATCTCCTTCTTCGCCAGTCTGTAAACATGCGATGCTATAGGTGCTGCTCCGGGTGTTAGTTCAATTGAAAACTCTACGTCTCTGTCTGGGGGTAGTCCTGGCAAATCTTCTGGAAAGACGTCTAGAAATTCTAAAATAATAGGGTGATAGACAACATCGTCCATTGCGAGCTGCATACCATCAAGGATTTCTGTGGATCCTCGGGTAAACTCAAGTTCAGGCTGGCCTGGTACCTTAAAAAGAATGCTTCCTCCAAAGCAATCGAAGAAAGCGTGGTTCTTGCTCAGCCAGTCCATTCTAAGCACAATATCAAAAGATGGCATAGGAAGGACTAAGAGTTGGGCATTCATCTCCCTGCCACGAATCACTATAGGACCCGTTCTACAAACTCGACTAACTGGTACAACTCCTCCTCCGGTAAGTATTCTAACACAACTAGATAATGGTGTAGAAGCAATGTTGTGTTTGGCAATAAAACTAGATGATATGAATGAGTGGGTGGCTCCCGTATCAAATAATGTCACAGCAGGAAAAATAAAAGCAAGGGTAATACCTGCTATGACATCCACCTCATGATCCAGGTCATCTACCTCCAATGCAAAAGCTCTCCCGTTCCTCTGTGGCTGTCCATGTCCGGTCCTCATATACTGCTCCTCCTGAGTGGGTATCGGGGGTCCTCTCTGAACTCCTCCTGCTGCTGGGGGACGGGGTGCTCCCGGTCCGGTCATCTGTTGGGCTGGCTTCGGTGCTGGAAGCGCTAGTCTCTGAACTGGTGGTGGGAGTGTCGATGTCTGCATTGGGCAGTCTCTCGCCATGTGTTGTCCGGAGCCACATCTCATACACTGACCCAAGCGAGTCCGACAATCCCTCGAAATATGTCCGATCTTCCCACAATAATTATATTGGGGTTTTTCCGGAATCCGGTACGGTCCTGCTCGGTGTTGCTGATGCTGTTGTGCCAAAGGACGTCTGATAGGTCCTCCCTGTGGTGTCCTGGCTGGTCCCTGCTGTATCCTTGCTGTTCCTTGTTGTGTCCTCAGCTGACCTCCTCTTCCTCTGCTAATGGTTTCCTGAAATCTGGCCTCTGTCAGTAGTTCAGCATAAGAGACTCGGGACTCAGTAGTTCAGCATAAGAGACTCGGGACTGCGAGCTTGTATAATGTTGAAGCTCCTGGGTCAGTCCTCGATAAAATCTCTTAGCCTTAGCCAAGTCATCTGGTATCAAAGCAGCGCCATATTTGCTGAGTCGACTAAACTCGGCATCATACTCGTCCACGGTCTGGTTCCCCTGCTCTAAGTGAAGAAACTGATCATACAAGGTGTCCCTGACAGTGTCCGGGAAGTACTTTCCCTCAAAGAACTCCAAGAACTGCTCCCAAGTCTGGTAAGTACCCAACTGGTGCTCCATGGATTCCCACCAGTGATGAGCATTACCATCTAGAAGCGTTCGTACACCCGTCATCCATAGGTCCGTCGGTAACTGCGATGCCTCCAGTAGCTTCTGCGTGTGAGTGATCCAGTTGGTGGTCTCCTTCGGGCTCTCAGTGCCCTTGTACTGCCTTGCACCCATTTGAACAAAATCCTTTACTGATCCAACCTTAGCTCGAGGTGCTGGAGCTAGTGTTTGGGCTGGTACAGTAGCATGTGCAGCCATCCTCTCCAGTGCTGCCAAAATTTTTTGTCTCTGCTCGACTGCCTGCTGCCTCTGCTCGGCTGCCTGCTGCCTCTGTTCCTGTATCATCATCTGAAAGAATTGGAACATCTGCGCTTGGCCATCTTGCGGTACTGAGGCAGGGGGAAGGTTCCCAATAGGTGAAGCGGGAAGGTCAGATGGAACTGGGGTGTGAGTCTGTCCATCTGGCCCCGGAAGCCTAGGAATCGTTGGGGTCCCTCCTTGAGTCTGACCATTGACTCCAGAAGTTGCGTCGCCATCGGCGGCAGTACGTCCATTCTGCAAATCCATCTCTCTGCAGTTGACGTACGAAACGATTAGAAAAAGTACAGGAATCAAACAGGATGCAAGTATTAAATAGGAAGGATGAATTTCAATCAAGCGTGGATGAGATCCTTATACTCTATTCCTATACGCAGGCTTGTTCGGTACAGTTACGTAACCGAGACAATATATTCAAGACCTGCATGGGCCACCACAAAAATATGTCACGCCCCAGTCCCAAAATACGTAGGACTAGGAATACGTAACACGCCAGCCGTATGTATACGAACTCCAATATATGGAAACCATATACACACGTACGCTGTACATGAATATCCAATCCACAGTGGTAAATATATGTCACAACAAGTCACACGCAGTTCTATATCTCATCCACAGCACAAATAATAGAAGAATAGAAATCAATAACTGAATATCAAAGAAGCAGTCTCAAATAGTAATCTCAAAGTGCAATAGTCGGGTGGAGACAAATCCACTACAAATCGACTATAATAAACTACTAAAGAGAGAAGAGAATAAACTCTAATATAAGAATAAATGTCTAAAAAAGAATAGCAACTAAAATCTCTAAACAGCTGCAATGAATCACATATAATCAGAAGGTAAGATCTCCTCAGGCTGATAGGTAGCATCAGGTCCATACTCCTGCGGATACTCCTGCTCACCTATATTTGGAAGGGACCAGGTCCTCAGAGGGACGTAACAAGATACAAAAAGCACATGCCAATAAAGTACTGAAAATAAACATCCATTGGGGTTGCCTAACCATCTATGTGAATGCAGTTAAGAACACCTTTCCCCACAAGTGAGCTATCTGGCTGAAAACTGGGATTTGGCATGGTTCTCTTTTGGAGATCCAGGGGCCTAAAAAGCACGTCGTCTTTTGAATGCCGGTGGCCCGCCTGATAGTACATAATATATAGTGGTCATCATGACCCGTATCTCCAGCGGAGAATTCGGGCGTACAGGAGAAAAAGTGTAAAGGAGCTCAAATGCGGTACTTGTTGTTCTCCCCACCCAATGCTCTAAGCATGTCATGTCCATGACACGATAAACCTCTAATAACCGCCAGGTCTACTAGCATGCAAAGTTTCTATTGACAGTTATCCCTATCCGTCGCACGACCTATACGTACCGGGGGCCAGCCGAGTACGCAAGTCCGTATCCTACATATGACTCACACTCGTGTAAGAATAGTGTCATGGCCAATGAAACATAAATGCCTCATGAAAATGGGGTAGTCTCATAAAGTAGGTCCAATGCATATACATAAATAAAAACATAGTACGACGACACCGTCGTTGCACCCAAGTTTCCTTGGACGCGCAGTTTATATAGCAGTTTTAAATAAATGAACTAAATAAACAGAAAATAAACATGCATGCCTCATATGGAATGTAAATACAGTACAATAGCAAGGTATACTTGCCTGGCAAGAAATCTGTAAAGTGTACGCGCCCAAATGTCAAGGACACTGAACCTGAAACTAAGGACTCCGAACAAACGTCTTCGGATGCTAAAATAAACATCACCAACGTTTCCGGAATGAGCAAAATAGCTAAAAAGCACATCCTTTTCGTCCAATTTGGACACAGGAGCAAAACGGTAATTTCGGGTAAAAGTGGGACCCACGTGTGGCCCACTTTGCACCGAAAAGCGTACCAAGGGTAACAGTCTCTAAATGGGACAAACTATAGGTCAAACAAATCTAAATGTCAATATGAACCCAACGGTATGTCCAAATATGGATTCCGATGAGCCGAACACTAATTTGTCCAAAAAGTCAACTATGAGGCCCGCCAATTGGCGATTTGGTCAACCGTCTCAGAATCGCGTGAAATTTGGGTCACAGGACCAGCGCGTTACCACGAGTCCAGTGGTGCAAGTTTTGTCGCAATCTGACAAGCGTGCACAAAATACGTGCGAGTTCCACAAAAGTTACGACACAAAATGTGTCCGTGGATACGGCCTGATTCCGGCGCGTACACGCGTCCGAATCAGTCCCCACGAATTTTTACGTGTCCGGTTATGCTGTGTGCACCATTGGGTACACTTGGCATATGGCGGGGCGGTCCCGTTTGGCGGGGCGCGCTCCGTTTTCCAACTTTTGGAAAACCGGAAAAAGTGGGTGCGCGCAGTTTTGTGACGAATATAACTATGTCCACAGCAACTATTAGCCTAGGGTTATTTTAAAGAAATTAAACTAGGTTAGGTATTCTACAGGTATCAAAAAGAATCACCGAGTTCGGATCTCTGTGGTGGGAGATACGAACTCGGCAATTCGGGTGGTCATTCTGGAATTCTGCGATCACAGAATTCTGTCTGTCCGTCCATTTTGGACGCTGATTTACACCTAGGGGCACACGTTTTCCGAGGTTTGCTATAAAACGAATATTGGAGAGGGTTGAGGGGAGATCATACCTATGAAAATGGAACAGCGTTTGGTCGAGCGAGTCGACGGAAAATCGCACCGGAGCGAAGGTGCCTCGAGTGGGAAACTGCAGTTCGCGAGGTCGGCGTCGACGGGATGGTTGGATGGCTTGGCGTGGCTTCTCTGGCTGCGATGACGGCTCTTAGATGGGAAGAGGAAGTCTGAAGTTTCTAGGTTAGGGTTTTAGAGCTAACTATATATATATAGATATTATATATTAAGGGGAGAGAGGGAAGTAGTTGGCGGGTTGGGTCGGCTGGAGCATAGGGGCGGGTCTTCAGCAACTAAGTATATATTGGACGGGTCTTCAGCAACTAAGTGGGCGGGTCTCCAGCGACTGAAGGAGCCAATTGCTAAGAATCAACTAAGAAGCAAGTTGCTAGGAGGGAAAAGTAAACAAAGTAGTAACTTTGTTATTAATAATATTATTATATTATTAGTTAATTATTTAATTCTTTTCTTTTCTTTTCCTTTCTTACTTTAAATATATATATACATATATATATTTGTATATATATATATATATATATATATATATATATATATATATATATATATATATATATATATATATATATATATATATATATATATTCACATATAAGAAATTTTATATGTTAGGGTATTGCACATCGTTAGGCTAGCAACTGCTCAAGGGGTCTCCTATATGGAATAAAATCTGAAAAATTCCTGAAGGTCCCATAAGTCATCTAAGTGCCCGAACACCTAACATAAAAATTATTAAAAATCTATTTCTCCTATTTAGACCTAATTACTATAATTTAATTAATAATTAATAAATAAGGGTATATACGATTTTCTAGGAAGGGGGTTTTACAAGTTCCGACACCTCGAAAAGTACACGATGTCAGCGTGCCATGTCCCATGTTGATCCAATTCAGCAAATAATGCGGATGCTTGAGACTAGCCAACAGAGAGATGAGGCTCGTTATGAACGAGCCGAGAAGCGCACGGAAGAACGACAGAGCAAGTTTGAAGGCAATCTAGAAGTCCGATTTGCAGTCCAATAAAAGCATATAGATACCCTGTAAAAGATCGTGCAGACCTTAGCCTCCAACCATTTCGCGACAACAGCAGCGACACAAGTGGAGGAACCCGCGCTTGAAGTCGAAATACCGTAAACTCCAAAGAAGAAGGATGTGACTACCTTTGACTTTGCCGACTTCAAGAAGGTCTGCAATACGCCGTTTAAGGAGACTAAAGATCCGATCATGGCTGTAGATTGGCTGATAGAGTTTGAGGATAACTTCAAACTGCTAGAGGTACTTGAGAAGAAGCGTGTCGCATGTACCCAACTACAGCTTCGTTTGAACGCGCACGATTGGTGGGACATGCATCGAAGATCTCTTCCAGTTGACGATGAAGAGGAGACGATTGCGTGGGCTACCTTCCATGGCACGTTCGAAGAGGAGTTCATATCTCCTTCCGTACATCGGTAAAAGAAGAACGAGTTCGTACAACTTTGGCAAGGCAACATGACCGTGAAGCAGTACTCCGCCGAATTCAACCGGCTCACCAAATTTACAAGCTCATATTTACCTGATGCGGTGAGTCATTCCAGAAGATTTGAAGGCGGCCTGCGACCTGCCATCCATGCGCACGTGATCGTTCCTCAGTACCAGACGATACGGAAAGTTCTCAACCATATCCTTTCCCTCGAACCGCAGTATCCTCCAGTTACTGCCGGCACTGTGCACACTTCCAATCACAAGCGCCATAGCAACGAAAAAGGAAACAATGCTCCAAAGCGCCCAAATAACGGGGGTCAGCAAAGAGGGGGATTGGGGCAAATATGTTTCTTTTGTAAGAAGCTGGGGCACATGGCAGACACTTGTCGCAAGAAGCTCGGTTTATGCCTTATTTGTGGTAATCTAAACCATAGAATTCTGGACTGTCCGCGTTTCTCTGAACGACGCCTTCAACGTTCAAATTCATCCTCAGCACCTCAGGCCAACTGACCCGTGCCGCAGCAAGTGCGTCATCAAGATTAAGGCCGGGTATACACTATAACACGGAAAGAAGCCCTGGCATCAGATACCGTTGTGTCAGGTATATTGCTTTTCAATAACATACCTGCACGTGTGCTATTTGATTCTGGTATAACGCATAGCGTTATATCCACAAATTTTTTCGTGAAAAACAATATAGAAATGACACCATTATATCTAGATCATAGCGTTAGTACCCCGTCGGGCACGAAAATACCTGTCCGTTCAGTATATCTGGGTGGTCACGTCAGTATTGGGTGAAAAAAACTCTCGTTCGATGTGTTAGTCCTAGATGTTCGGGATTATGACATTATTTTGGGGATGGATTGGCTCGGCGCTTGCTCGACAACTATCGAATATGCAGAGAAATGAGTCATCTTTTGTCTACCTGGAGAAGCTAAATTCTGCTACACGAGTAGTCCAATAACAGATGCGTCCAAAGCCTGCATGGTGATTTCTGTGATGTCTACTCGACGGATGCTATAATCTGGATGCGAGGAATACTTAGCGTCGGTTCGGGACATGCAGCTGAATTATGCAAACATTGAGTCTTCTTCCATTGTGGTAGAGTTCTCTGATATATTTCTGAGCGAACAACCCGATATGCCACCTGACTGAGAGATCGAGTTCACCATCGATATATTCCTGAATACTCAATCGATTTCCAAAGCTCCGTACAGAATGGCCCCTGCTGATCTAAAGGAGTTCAAGTGCCAACTTCAGAAACTGCTAGACCATGGATATATTCGTCCGAGCGGGTCTCCTTGGGGCGCACCTGTGCTCTTCGTAAGGAAGAAGGACGGAACATTATGACTCTGCATAGACTATCGAGAGCTAACAAGGTCACTATCCGAAACAAATATCCCCTGTCCAAGATAGACAACCTCTTTCATTAGTTGCAAGGAGCATCGGTGTTTTCAAAAATCAATCTTTGCTTTGGCTACCACCAATTGAAGATTAAGCCCAAGGACATGTCGATGTCAGTATTCCGAACCCTCTATGGCCATTATGAGTTTTATGTTATGCCGTTTGGACTGATAAATGCTCCTGCCGTATTCATAGATTTGATGAACCGTGTGTTTCGACCCTTTCTCGACAAATTTTTGGTAGTTTTTATAGACGACATCTTAGTGTACTCAAAGAATGAGGATGAACACGCAGGACACCTGCGGATGGTGCTTCAAACTCTTTGAGACAATAAGTTGTACGCAAAGCTAAGTAAGTGCGAGTTCTGGTTGGACAACATATCCTTCCTTGGGCACATTATTTCCGCAGAGGGCATCTCAGTTGACCCGAAGAAAGTAGAAGCCATCGTGAAGTAGAAAAGGCCTGAGTCAGCTAGCGACATTCGGAGTTTTCTTGGTCTAGCATGCTACTACAGAAGATTTATAAAGGATTTTGCAAGGATCACCTCGCCTCTGACTCATCTCACCCGGAAGGGAGTAACATTCGCGTGGACGGACGACTGTGAAGCTTCATTTATGGAGTTAAAGCAGCGACTTATCTCAGCATAAATTCTTACCCTTTCGGACGGACCCGGTGACTTTAAGATATATAGCGACGCCTCAAAAAAGGGTTTGGGATGTGTCCTTATATAGAGGGAAAAAGTGATAGCCTTTGCGTCGAGGCAGTTGAAGCTTCACGAGAAGAATTATCCAACGCACGACCTGGAGCTTGCGGCGGTGGTGTTCGCACTGAAGTTGTGGAGGCATTACCTCTATGGTGTGCCGTGTGAGATCTATACGGATCATAAAAGTCTAAAATATCTTTATACTCAGAAGAATTTAAATCTACGGCAACAACGTTGGCTTGAACTCCTTAACGACTTTGACTTGAAGATTAGATACACACTGGACAAGGGTAACGTAGTAGCTGATGCGCCGGGTCGAGTATTCGTTGGGAGCTTGGCTATCGATGAAATGCTGCAAAAGGATCTTGAAATTCTGGGCATTACCCTTTGAATCAGATACAAAAAGGTGGTACAAGTGGCTCAATTGCGTCTTGAACCAGACTTGTTAGAAAAATTTAAGTCCGCTCAGAAGGATGACCTATTCCTGTAAAAGATGCAAAGTCTTATCTCAGCAGGAAAGGCAACCGATTTTGCGGTAAGCCCGAACGGAATGAAGTAGGTGAAGGAAAGATTGTGCGTTCCTAACGATGCAAACCTTAGAAAGAAGATACTCACCGAAGCCCACTATGCGAGTTACACTTCGCATCCGGGTAGCACAAAGATGTATCGAGACCTCCGTACGATATTTTGGTGGTACGACATAAAAAGAGATGTGGCATTGTTCATGTCGCAATGTATGGCTTATCAGAGGGTAAAGTTCGAGCACCAAAAGTCGGGTAGAGTGATGCAGAACCTTGCTATATCGGAGTAGAAATGGGAACATATAACGATGGATTTTATTGTTGGTTTATCGAAGACGCAACGAGAGAATGATGCCGTCTGGGTCATTATCGATCGACTCACCAAGTCAGCTCACTTTCTGCCTATCAAAGTTACTTGGAGTGCCGACTGCCTGGCTCAGATCTACCTCAACGAGATTATTCGACTCCACGGCGTGCCCGTATCCATTATCTTCGATCGAGATGAACGATTCCTATCACGCTTCTGGGAAAGCCTTCACTCACCAATGGAGACAAAGTTGAAGTTCAGCTCTGCCTACCATCCTCAGACAGACGACCAAACAGAATGGGTCAACCAAATCCTCGAAGACATGCTACGACTTTGTGCCTTGGACTTGAAGACTAGTTGGGATATGCATCTACCGTTAGCCAAATTTGCATACAACAATAGCCATCAATACAACATTCAGATGGCACCGTATGAGGTGTTGTATGGGAGAAAGTGCAGATCTTCGATCTATTAGGATGAAGTTGGTGAACGACAAATTCTTGGCTCGGAACTTGTAGAACAAACCGTCCAGAAGATTCGCTTGATCCGTGAACGGATGAAGGTAGCACAGAGTCGTCAATAAAGCTACTCAGACACGCATCGACGACCTCTTGAGTTCTTAGTAGGCGATCGAGTATTTTTTAAAGTCTCGCCCATGCGATAAGTTACCAGATTTTGAGCAAACGGGAAGCTAAGTCTAAGATTCGTTGGCCCGTTCGAGATACTAAAGTGAGTCACCTCAGTCGCATATCAGATTGCCTTACCACCATCACTATCTGAAGTACATGATATCTTCCATGTTTCAGAGCTTAGAAAGTATGTGTATGACCCAAGTTATGTGGTGGATCTTGATCAACTAGACTTGAAGGCAAACTTGACTTATGTTGAACATCCTGTGCGGATATTGGATTACGAAGAGAAGTTGCTTCAAAGTCGTTCGGTTCCTCTCGTGCGCATGCTTTAGTAAAATTATTCGGTCGAGGAATTGACCTGGGAGCTTGAGTCTGAGATGAGGGAAATATTCCTTTCATTGTTTCATAGTGGTAGGTTCTATTCCTAAGTTTCGTGGACGAAACTTTCAATTAGTTGG
The DNA here is from genome assembly GCA_036927795.1 of Iris macrosiphon. NCBI lineage: Eukaryota > Viridiplantae > Streptophyta > Magnoliopsida > Asparagales > Iridaceae > Iris > Iris macrosiphon. The sequence continues at coordinate 65,631,239 of JAYESA010000009.1, read as the reverse complement.
TTAGGATGTGGTGTTTTATTTCCCCATTTTGGGGAGTGCGACTAAGAAATACAAATCGATATCATTCGATCAGGATAGATTGAATCAAGATCTTATCCTCGTTATGGATTTTCTTCTTTAAAATCGATTCTCATATTCAGTGGACCATGCCCCAATGATGGACTTAGCGGCATAGTCAAGAGGGACCTCTCCGCTGTAAGTTTTTCTTGTCTAGTTTTCGCTGTCGCTTTGTTGCTTTAGTGCTTTTGAGTTAGTTTTCAGATTCATATTTTTTTGAACAATTTTGATGGATTTTATTGTTTTTGTTCATTGAACTGTACTTTATTTCGAGCATGGAAAGAGTAGACGAGGTATTGATCAGCTGTTCGTGGTAATACAGGTGATCTTGCAGTAGCTGTCATACGAACGGTCTTGAATCACCTCTTTTCTTTCCTTCCTCCAACCAACTTGTGAGTGGCTATATTCGATTCAGCTGACCCTTCTTCCAAGTCTTCACATCTAAAATCTTGTATTCTTGCTTGTTCTGATCAAACAATACCAAAATAACTAAAAGATGATAAGATAAAAAGGAATAGACTTGGATTATTTGTTCTTGTCAATCAACTTGTGAATGGTTACCCTATTGCATGCTAGTTTATTTAGAATATTCTTTCTATGATTCAATTTAGTTAGAATATATACTTCTTCTATAAATTGTGCTATGTATAGAACATATCTTGCTATATAATAAACTGATCAGGGAGACTATGCAAAATGAATCATGCCTTGCTACTTGTCTTGTGCTCGTTTTACCATAACTACATGAATTGATAACTTAGTATAGATACCGTTTGATCACGGACAACTTGTACGCAAGGTCATAGTTCCTGCAGACGGTCGCTAGGGCACTGGCACCGATTCGGACGAAACTCATGTTTAGTCTCATGTGCTGGACGTGATGGCTTGTAGCGCCTCATGTGCTTTTGTTGCATACCATCATCGTCAATGACTATTTCGTCCTTTATGGTATCATGCCAGTTATCCCCTCGTATATTTAAACCTGTGCAAAGCTAACTTGTGTCTTTGTGGCAGGGAAGGACAAGGTAAGTATTGTACAGGTGGTTCAGACGGGCAGGTAAAAGTCACCGAACGGTGGCACATTTATTCAGTAGATTTTTATATCTAATGCTTTCTTGTAAAATAAACTAAGACAAGATAGAAAGACCACAAAATAACTTGCATGTTTCATTAAACAACTTATGATTTGGTATAGTTGGGTTAGCTCGCCTTCACCATTGTATTTTGATGTACCGACCCTCGTTGAAACAGGTTTCCCGCACTAAGGAGACCCTGCGAGGAGCTAAGGTTACTTACCAATCCAGTCCGAAAATCGACGCACCCTGATCGTGCCTCGAAGAAGAAGTGTTTTGAAGTTTCCAGGAGCTCGTCCACAACTTATGCAACTCCGTGGGAAGGCGATAGCTTCACCAGAAGGTCTTAGCATTTTGCATCTCTAGTAAAAGATGTATTTTATATGACGGCTATCTCATTTTGAGTCCACTTTTGTAAGCCCGTGCGACAATTATTTGACTCGTTCAGGAGTTTGTAAAAGATGTTCATTATAAATAAAGAAAACTTTTCCATGTTTCAACTTTGTGTTTCAATTATCTGTGTACTCTGAATATGTGCTCGTTATGGAAAAATACCTTGTCCTTGTGCAATACGTAACCTAGGCACGCGCGAAGTCACGCCTGGGGTATGACTATCGATTCTACGGAATCAGGGCATGGCAGCCAGGTTTTTTTTGAAAAATTGAAGACGAGGTTGACGTCTACTCCCATTTTAACGTTGCTATCAGGGTCTGGAGGTTTCACTATCTATAGTAATGCATCGGGGAAAGGGATGGGTTATGTTCTTGAGCAGAATAAAAAAGTGATTGCCTATGCATCTAGGCAATTATGTTCTCATGAGAAGAACTATCCTACCTACGATTTAGAGTTGGCAGCAATCATCTTTGCCTTGAAGTTTTGGAAGCACTATTTGTACGAAGAGTGTCACGACCCGCACTCGGAATTGGGGCACGAGTACGTGGGTACGTCCAGCCTACACTGCAGCATCGGCGGTAGAATGCTGTCTAGGTCATGATACTATCTAAATAATCTCACACGAGTATCCAACTCCATAAGGAGACACGGATAGCATAATATAATATGAACAACATACTTAATCACATAACTATGCGCTGGCCGGGAAGATAAGGAGCTAGAAGATATTCCCTCACTCGATGTCCCGTAGCGCCACAGTGCAAACAAAGACCTAGCCTCGTTCTACAGCTCTCCCAAAGGTGACATGGCTTCTTACAGAAATGACAAGTCTGCTGTGTCTCTCTCGGAGGCTACTGCTGATCCTGCTGAACACGAACTGGTGCCTGGTACTGCTGTTGATACTGAAACGCCCACGGCTGTTGCTGAATATGGGGACGCCTGGCCGGTCCTGCGCTACCATTCGTATATCCAGAAATATTGTGACTCCTCTTAGGCCTGGGATCCAGATCCTCTTTTATAATCTAGGCATCCATCAAGATACGCTCAAAGGTAGTGGTACGACGACCAGAAGTACGTGACCTAATCTCTCTCGTCAGCCCTTTTCTAAACTTTCGGGCTCGATCTCCTGGGTCCCGAATCATAGACGATGCAAAATGGCTCAAACGACAGAATTCTATGGCGTACTCGTCGACCGACATGTTCCCTTGGACCAAGTCATGAAACTGACTCTCCAAGGTTCCCAAGGCCACGTCGGGAAAGAACTTCTCCTTGAAAAGCTCCTTAAAGGTCTCCCAAGTAAGTCCTTGTGCAGTAAGTCTCGGCTCCGTACGATACCACGTGAGTGCGATATCGAATCTGGGCCAATCGCAGACTCCTCTCTATATCCTCTAGCCATTCGTCAGCATAGAGTATTCCTTCGATGCCCTTGAACTCTCGAGGCATCATCCTCTTGAAGTCCACTATAGTGCCTGATCTCTGCTGTTGCTGGCTAGGAAACTGCTGGTGTTGTGCTACTCTCTCCACGGCTTGGAGGGCAACCTGGTGAGCATTCTCCATGCTCTCTCTCATCAGCTCGGTTTGTGCCTGGTGCGCTTCTGCTTGCACCCTCTGAGCCTCAGCTTGAACTCGCTGAGCGTCTACCATGCCCTGGATCAAGGTAAACACCTGTGTCCCGTCAATGGTCACACCTCTCAAAATCAGAGTCGGTGGAGGAGAAAGGTGGTCCGTCACAGCTGTGGCAATCCTCTGAACAGGTCGGAGAGGAGGACCCCCAAAAAGTGCAGATACTCCCACATGTACCGGAGATGTAGGAGGAACTACGGATGTCTGTCCGTCAAGTGGAGAGGTGGTAGACCCCTCTAAAGCTGGTGCTCCCACTCTCATAGATCTTGTCTTCAACGACATCCTGAAGACAGACCCAAAGAATCAAATAAGGCAATAAATGCGATATCATCAAGGAAGGACAGTAAAGTTCTAAAGAAAAAATATTCAGAAGGAAATAAGGATAACAAGATAAATGGATTAGAAATATTCCTCGTTATGATTGAGTATTCGCTCTCATCCCTAGTATCCTATGTACTAGATCCCATCGCAGGCATGCAGTAGTACAACTAAGATGTCGTACTACCACGACATCGTACAACTTATGAAGTCTGACCTGCATGGGCCGCCACTAAAAATGTGTCACGAAGGATGTCCCTGCGAGGAGCTAAGGCTACTTCCCAATCCAGTCCACAAATTGACGCACCATGATCGTGCCTCAAAGAAGAAGTGTTTTGAAGTTTCCAGGAGCTCGTCCATAACTTATGCAGCTCCATGGGAAGGCGATAGCTTCACCAGAAGGTCTTAGCATTTTGAATCTTTAGTAAAGGATGTATTGTATATGACGGCTATCTCATTTTGAGTCCACTTTTGTAAGCCCGTGCGGCAATTATTTGACTCGTTCAGAAGTTTATAAAAAGATGTTCACTATCAACAAAGGAAACTTTTCCATGTTTCAAATTTGTGTTTAAATTATCTGTGTACTCTGAATATGTGCTCGTAATGCAAAATTACCTTGTCCTTGTGTGATGCGCAACCTAGGCACACGCGAAGTCACGTTCGGGGGACGACTATCGATTCCACAGAATCAGGACGTGACAGCCAGGTTTCTTTTGAGAAATTGAAGACGAGGTTGATGTCTGCTCCCATTTTGATGTTGCCATCAGGGACTGGAGGTTTCACTATCTATAGTGATGCATCGGGGAAAGGGCTGGGTTATGTTCTTCAGCAGAATGAAAAAGTGATTGCCTATGCATCTTGGCAATTATATCCTTATGAGAAGAACTATCCTACCCATGGTTTAAAGTTGGCAGCAATCATCTTTGCCTTAAAGTAGTAAAAATACTATTTGTACGAAGAGTGTCACGACCCGCACCCGAAATTGGGGCACGAGTACGTGAGTACATCCAGCCTACGCCACATCATCGATGGTAGAACGCTGTCTAGGTCATGATACTATCTAAACAATCTCACACGAGCATCCAACTCCATAAGGAGACACGGATAGCACAATATAATATGAACAACATACTCAATCACATAACTACAGCACGATAAGATATCGAAAAAATTAAATAAAATGTAACACAAGTCTAAATAAAAATAATCTAACTCAACAATAATATCCAAGTCTCAACAAAGTATGTCGGAGACAAAACCGGTACCAAATAATCTGCTAAGAAACTAACTAGATAACTAGTGATTCCGGCTAGACCTCCCGGAATAACAACTGAACTATCAGGTCCAAGTCTGCAGCTACTCTCCCTATGGTCCATAAAATGTCGGACACCAGTCCTCTAAGGCATAGTCTGGAAAAATATTTTCAGTCAGGAAGGAGCAAAGTACATCTCAAATAACAGTTCCATATAATTGATAAGGACTATAAAATAATAAACAAATAATGCTATATACTGAGAGAAGACAATGAATAAATGCAATGTCAAAATAAAGAGACAGGCAATATAAGCAATATGGTACAGTCAGTGTATATATGAAATAAAGAGAACGAGATACAATATCATATACGGGTGATGTAGTATATGATCTAAAATAGAGAACTGTAACTATTCTAAGTGTTTAAAATAGTAGCTTTGATATATGATCGGCTTAGGAACATGTACGAGAGCTATATGGCCTGGCTAATCATACGTGAAGTGTATGATTAACACTAACATTGTTCTATACTTGTACAATATGGATTTGATCATATTTCTCACTAACTACTTCTCCGCCCCCAACTAGTACAGTGGATCCAACCATGACACATCACGATATACGAGCAATATCCGATATATCATGTACAAGGTCTAAATATCAATGTCGTGTACAATGTTAATACGATAATCAATGTAACATCTCATGACTGCAGATCCTATCTATATACTAGTCCGTGTAGCACATTGTCAATAATCAGATGTAACATTTCTAGATACTGGAATTATAGAAATTATTAAATAATTGGAAATTATCAGAGAATATACTCGCCTTGGGTTCTTAGCTGGTAATACAAATGTCCTGTTCCAGATTATCGTCTGGATGATCCAACAGTCCTATAGACATATCATAAAATATAATATTTGCATCAAACATTACACTAACACACAAAACACGATGAACTCAGGGCTATGCTAGATATTATACTGGTCAACTAGGGTCAAGTGTGCGTCTAATTGCATGGGTGTCGTGTCTGTAATTGCTGTAAATTCAGACAGTCGGTGAAACGGGTCTCGCTAGTACGTCGGTGTATATATGGCAGTCTTCTAACAATTTACAGGGTTACAGGTCAATGTAAATACGGGGTATCCGTAATTATACTCGGGTCGCCTAATACATTCATGATTATACATATTATCAATTAACATATATCATTAATTAAATATAATACATATATATATATATATATATGTATACCAATAATTACATACAAAAATATGTATAAGTGTATATACACTAAATAGAATTTTATACTATATATATATGTTTTAAAATATACATACCATATATTTATATATATAAAACAACCAATATTTATATATATATATATATATATATATATATATATATATATATATATATATATATATATATATATATATATATATATATATATATATATATATACCAGTGAAAATATACATATACTATATTTATATATATGTACCAATTTAATACATATACTATATACTATATATATATATATATATATATATATATATATATATATATATATATATATATATATATATATATATATATATATATATATACTAACATATTTTATTGAATACGTATATACTAATTTGAAAAATATATTATATATATGTATATGTGTATACATACGAATCATACATATACTACATACTTACATGCATACACCCATACACCAAATACGTATATGCGTACGTGTATGCGAGGGGGAGAACCGAACCTGTGTGCGTGCACAACGACGACGGAGATGACGCCGGTGTCCGAGACGACGATGACGATGACGATGACGATGACGAAGGCGACAACGACGTCGAATACGAAGGTGCCGATGACGAAGATGACGACAAAGGCGACGATGACGACGAAGGTGGTGCTGGTGGTGGTAGGGTGGCACTGGTGGAGTGGTGGAGTTCAGGCGGGGTGGTGATCGAGTTCAGGTTGGGTTGTTCATTGGTCGGTGTCGGGTTCAGGTGGTACGGTGAAGGAGGAGGCAGGGGGTTACTGTTCATCCGGAAGGGATGCAGGAAGGAGGGAGCTCGGAAGGAGTCGGGAAAAGATCGGGTGAGGCAGTGGGAGGTTTGGCCGGAGGTACATGATGCTGTGGGGTCGGGGGGAGCTTCAGGCGGGGGAGGTCTCGGGGTGGTTCAGGGTGGTGATAGGGATTAGCAGCAGGGAAGAAGCTGTAGCAGCCGGGGTCAATTTTGGTTGAGTTACGGCGGGTGGTTGGCTCGATGGAGTTGAACTCAGGCAAGGGATGTTTGGCCGGAGGTGGATGATGCTGCGGGGTCGGGGGGAGCTTCAGGCGGGGGAGGTCTCGGGGTGAGGTTTGGCCGCCGGGGAAGGAAGCAGTAGCAGCCGTGGGAAAGAGGAGCTCGGCTGGGCTGGTTTGGATCGAGACGAGGCCTGGTGGAGCTCGACTTGGTGCTGTCGGAGTAGGGGGGCCGGCCGGGTGGCTCGGGTAAAAGGAAGAAGGTGAAGAATGGGAAGAAGAAATAGAAATGGGAAAAATTACTACAGTTTTGTGAGGAGTGAGGAGGTATTGTGTGTTTTGTATAGGCTTAATTAATGAGATATTTGGATTAAATTGGGTTAATATTAGATTAGTCAAAGTTGGTATCCCCAATTTAATTAGAAACAAATACAAGCTGTGTTCTAAAATTAATTCAAGGTACCTGGGGCTAAAATTAGGTTGGGACACAAGTATCATTAGTGAAGAAGACTCAGAACAGAATATTATCCTAATTTGGGTTGCACAAAAATAGGTCGAGATTGCCTCCAATTTTGATTGGAACGCACAACGATACAAAGTTGGATTTTATTTAGAAATTAAATAAACGTCCGTGACGAATATTGTGCGGCTAAAATGAAGCACAAGAGAGCATAATTACGAGTTACAAAAAGATCAGAATGGAAGGCGGGTACGTCTAGGGCAAGGTTGTAAAATTTGTTGGAAGGCAAAAGCTAGGGTAGTGCTCCAAATATCGAAGTAACGGTAAGGCACAACAATTAAATAAAATTACGGTAATTAATTACAACCTCAAATAATTAAATTCTGAATAATACAAATAAATTCATAACCCTATAATTCGGTCAGGTGTTTCATCTAGTGGGCTTCTAGGTCAAGTCTACTAGCTCAAACATTAGAAAATACTATATATAATATATATATATATATATATAAATACACATCTCATGCAATTATTTAAATTAAATATACATATCATGCAATCATTTAAAAATAACTACCACAATATTAAATATATATAAAAAGTTAAAAATACCCCTATTTTCAGGATGTGGTAGTGACAGAGCGTATGGAGATCTTCACAGACCACAGAAGTTTAAAGTACATTTTTACTCAGAAGGAGTTGAATATAAGGCAGCGTCGGTGGCTGGAACTGATAAATATTTTTGACATATCCTTACAGTATCATCTGGGGAAAGCCAATATAGTTTTCGATGCCTTGAGCAAGTATCCGGTAGCTCTATTTTTTATGCAGGACCGATATTTGTTTGTGGATCTAGAAAGCTTGGGCATTGAGGTGATAGTCCCTGATTTTTCCATACAGATATGGCTTTGCAAATACACTCAGAGTTGATGGACATGATCAAGACAGTCCAGTATGAGGATATATCTCTGAGGAGCATCAGAGCTCAGATAAGAGCAGATTGGAGGATGATTTTACCATTGCTGAGGATGGTTCTTTGTGTTATGGTGCTAGAATATGTGTGTCTAGTGGGGAGCTGTATGAGGAGGTATTGCAGGAAGTGTATCGCTCTCAATATTTTATGCATCCAGGTGCCAACAAGATGTATCGGGATATACGAGAGAGTGTGTGGTGGTATGACATGAAGAGGGAGGTGGCAGAGTTTGCATCCAGATGCTTAGTGTGCCATCAGGTGAAAGCCGAGAGGCAGAGGCCAGGTGGATTACTTAGACATTACCCATTTCAGAGTGGAAGTGGGAGTATATTTCCTTGGATTTTGTGTCCGGACTTCCACAATCTCCAGGAGAAAAAGATATAATTTGGGTCATCATTGACAGGTTGACCAAGTTGACCCACTTTTTGCCTTTCAAGGTGGATTTGTCTATGGAGAAGCTGGCAGAGATAAATGTGAGGCAGATTATTAGGATACATGGGGTTCCCGTTAGTATTGTCTCGGATCAGGATAGTCATTTTACTTCTCATTTCTGGAGGAGTTTACAAGTGAGTTTGAGCACCCAACTCAAGTTTAGGACTGCATATCACCCCCAAAGACTCTCGAGGATATGCTGCACACCTGTGTACTAGATTTTAGAGGATCTTGGGAGGACCATCTCTATTTGGTAGAGTTTACTTACAACAAAAACTACCAGGCTAGTATAGAGATATCACCATTTGAGGCTCTGTACGATCGGAGATGCAGTACTCCCTTGTCATGGGATGATGTTGGAGAGAGAGCTTTGCTAGGGCCAGAGATGGTTGTGGATGCATCGGAGAAGGTTAAGTTGATCAGAGATAGACTTCGAGTGGCGCAGGACAGATAACGACATTAGGCCGATAGCCACCGGAGACCTTTAGAGTTTGAGGTTGGAGGTCTGGTGTTTCTGAGAATTTCTCCGACATGAGACACGATTCGTTTCGGTGGAGACGGGAAGCTTAGTCCGCAATTCATCGGACCCTTCAGTATTATCGAGAGGGTCAGTACAGTTGCTTACATACTAGATTTGCCACCTGCATTGGAGAAAGTGCACAACATATTTCACGTGTCGCAGTTGAGATGGTACGTGACGGATCCTAGTCACGTATTGGATCACTCGAAGATAGATATGGGCCCTACTCTTAGCTATCCAGAGCAGCCAGTTGAGATTCTGGATCTGAGAGAGAAGGTATTGAGGAACCAGACCATTTTTTTGGTACACGTTGCATAGAGGCATCACTCTTCGGGTGAGTCTATCTGGGAGAGGGAGGATAAAATGCGAGAGCGATACCCATATTTGTTTGTACCTTGAGGTATGTTCTTTTCTGATTCTGTTTTATTTTCTGGGGGTAGTTTTCTCTTTGAATTTCGAGAACAAAATTATTTTAGGGGGGGTAGACTTGTCACTACTATATTTTCTAGGAAAGAATATTTCAGTCTTTTCATAATTAATTAAATATTATGCATGTTGAATATTTATTTATTTATTATATTATTTATTTATTGTTAGATGTTATATTTGAATTTGGACTTGTGTTAGTGGACCTAACTAGATTAGACTAGACTCATGGACCAACATTAATTCAGTTAGATTAAGCCCAACAATCAAGCCAATTCATTAGGAGGATGACTTAATTAGTTAGACCAATTGGATTAGAACCCCCTTTCTATTATTAGTTCCTGCATGACAATCTCCAAGGGGTTTTATAGACTTTTTATAGTGATTTGGAGAAGGGGGCATGGCCGGCCACAAGGGGGAGGAGAGAGACTCTCTCTTTATCCATTCATCTCATTTATAGATCTAGAATTTCCCTCTTCCCAACTTTTTTTATCCCTACACCAATCACTATCCAAATTATCTTCCAATTCCTTCTCTACTCACCATTGGAAGATATTGGAACAAGGAGGAGGCAATGATCTACAAGGAGGAGAGAGAAACACAAGTTGAAGGCTCTTAACACTCATTTGGAGACTTGCATTGAAAATTCATCTTTCAATAGGTATAATTTAGTTTTTTCTCTCTAATTAGACTCTAAATCTGTTGTTTAATCATTAAAAATCCTCCCATATACTAAGGCTACCCATAAAAGTAGAATTAGGTTCATAGGAGGCCTATGTAGAAAGTTATGATGTGTTTTGTGCCAATTTTGAGAGAATTTCGAGATTGACACATCATGTGTTTGTCAATAGGTCAATTAGACCAAATTGACATATGTTTGATTATATGAGACTAGTGTCGTGTCCATAATTGGATATGTGTAGGCCGTATCACGATAATTTGGTGATCCAGATTGATTTGAGGGTTTTCTTCCGACATAGGGGGGTCGAGAATGTCATATTTTGACACGGACACGTAGTTGAGTAGCTAGATCTTTGTAGTACTTCTATTTATGATTCTAGACTTGCTCGTGTTATTCGGGATACGTTTAGTGGTGTGTTGGAGCCGTATCGCAAGCGTATCATAGATTCAGTGTGATACGGGTGTGATGCACTCTACGTGTTTGTTGTTCTGTATCCTACTATATTTGATGTTGTATATATATACTTTAGTTTGTATATAATATGTGTTGATATATATATTAATATATGTATATCTATATTAATCATATTTTTATATATCTATGTTATAACATATTTTTGGTATGTTGGATATATTTTGGATAGAAGGTTTTTCGTGGATAAGTGTATATGTTGCTCATTGATGTGGGAGGAGTTGTGCACTGAGTTGAGTCTTATTGGACTGATCTTGGACTGATAAGGGAGGTCAGTATGGGTTGGGTTGTGGTGGCTATCAATTGTATCAGCTGATACATACACTACTTGCATCATGCAATAACTGTCACTACCACTTTTCCATATAAGGGCAATTGTGTAATTTAGCTATTTTAAATAATTATGTATTTAATTAATTGCTGAGTTTTATAAACTAATTATATTATTATTAGTGATATTTGGTTTAAGGTAAACCCTAGAACTCATTAGGACAGACCCTAGTGAGTCAACCCTAATTTGTAAACCCTATTCTATCAAACCCTAGAATTTTAAGATTAGGGAGAACCCTCAAAACCCTAGACTGACTTAACCTGAGTCTATTAGGTCCTACATGACTTAACATAAAGGTTTAAACCTAAAGCTGTGCAAGAAAACCCTAGAACTAGGTTTATATATAAAAAGCAGCCTCTCACAAAGCCATCATTCATGTAAACAGGAGAAACCCTAGCCTCCACTAGAGAAATCCATCTCCCCACTCCAAAAATTCGAAATCCTAACCCTAGGTTCCATTTTCTCCTCCTCCAAAGCAAGAGAAGCAAAGAACGTGGGTCAGGGAGCCTTGGAGAAGAAGAGCCTCGTTGAAGAAACCTTCCCTGCAGGTAAAACTCTAGTTTTATTCCTTTAATTTCTGTTTTTAGATGGTAATGGCCATTGGGAACCCCAAATCTGTGTGTAGTTCGATTTTTAGGGTTTTTGGATTAGGTTTTGGTGACCAACATAGTTTTCCCTAATTTTCGTGAACCCTAACCCTAGGGGTTGCATGTAGATTTAATTCATCACCTACATGTAGGATAGATCTTGATTTTTAGGGTTTTTGGTTAGAGGGATTCATGGGTTGTATGTAAATTCGTGTTCTGCATGCTAGGTGTTTGGGGAAATGCTTCATAGGATGAATACCTACCTAATTTACTCTAAAAATAATCTAATTTGATGAATGATGTATATACATATATATTTATACATATGTATATGGATTTGATGTGTTGTATATATATGTCTAGGTTGTAGTTTTGTGGGTGTTAGAAGAGGGGAAACTGTGAAGGAGTTACTGTACAATCGGGTTCTGTGGGAGGATTTCTGTGTGCTGAATTTCCTGCATAGTCGGGTTTTGGGGGATCAGTAGGTGTAGGTGTAGATGGAGGGTGTGTTGCTGTGCCAGTCTCCACAAAACTGTTGGTGGACTAGTTAGATTCTGTGCACATGTGTATGTGAGTAGATGTGAAGTTCAATAGGAGGCTGTGCATGAACCTATCTATATGTATCTGTGTGCATGTGGCTGTGTTTATGTATCAGTTTCATCTCAGAAATTCTGGGTGTATATGGCTGTGTGAATACATATATATATTTCAGTGAGGTAATATGGGGTATCAGCAGTTGGGGGATCAGTTAGGTTCTTGTGTGTAACTCTGAAAGAGGGGGAAAAGTGAAGCAGTGACTGTGTGTTGTGGGAGCAGATACCTGTGTGCAGATTTGCTGTGCAGTGTATTAGAGTACCAGTGAACAATGTGCGAGAATCAATATGTTTTAGATACCTGAGAGAGTATTATGTATAGGTGTTTGTGTATCAGTCAATGAGAAGTAGTGTGTGGAAATTCCTGTGCACTGAGTGAACCTTGTGTAATGTTACCTGTGTTTCAGTAAGTTATTGGTGTGTGCATTGAGGGTAAGTTCATGTGTATTAGATTAGGTGAGGAGCATGACTGTGTGTAGGTATGTGTCTGTGTGTATCAGTTAGGTGATAGAATATGGTGTGTGTGAGTGTTGTGTAAGAATTTAGTTCTGTGTATCAGAGTATATGTGTGTCAGTGTAGATGTGTAAATTATCTCTAAAACTAGTGCCTAGGACCTGTGTGTGTGTGCCCAGGTTTTTAATCTCCAAATTCCAGTGTGTGTGTGAGATGACTGAAACCTAGTGTCTAGTTGATTATGTGCATCAGTGTGGGGGTATCCCAACTGGGTGTTTAAGTATCAGAACTTTGTGTTGGCATCAGTTTAGGGTACCAGTCCAGATGGGTGGACTGAACATGGTACTAGATGGTCAGGGCTTGGTATCAGTGAGGGGAGTGCACATGCTTTGTGAGTTAATTTTCTGTGCATAGGAATTATTCCTAATGTGTGATATGTGTGGTAGTGTAACTGTGGGTATACCTGTGTGTTTTTGGCTTAGGTTTAACTAGTGCTGTATGTGTGAGGACTATGAGTGTGGTGTATCAGATATCTGTGTCTGTGTGCAGGGAACAAGTATCAGTACAATTTGCACTGTGGCAGCAAGGTACCAGTAGCAGCAATGAGAGGCATTCACAGTAGTGGGTAGGATATCCATGTGTTTGTGTAGGAAGTTGGTGCCAAGTATTGGGAAGTGATGAGTTGTTAAGGTATTACTAGTAATTGCTGATACACTATAGTATCAGCAACTATAGTTGCCATGACTTGGGATATGAAATTGATCCAATCCATTGGCAGCTAGTATATATATATATCTTAGGTGACACTGAGTTGGGTTAAGGATTAGGATTAAGAGTAGGTAAGTATTAACTAGCAACATAGTATTTTTAGCATACTATTTAAAGTATCAGTACGTAAGTGTTAAGATATGTGTGGTATCTCAGTTAGACTAAAGTTTTCAACTAAAATCTAGGTACTAACTAGATATCATGGTACCTTACTATATAAGCTAATTGTGTATTAATAATATCTAGTATGGCAGTTATAGACTAGCATAAGACTAGCATTAATTAGAGTTTGACCAAATGATCTAGTTAACCATAGGTAAACCTAGAGTTGACTTAGTAAAACCTAGTATAGACCTAGAAATGGCCTAACACCCCATTTCAAATTTGCTAATCACTCTTATTATTTCCAAACACCATTTAACATTGTTATCTTATATATAGGTCTTTGTGATCCCACTTTGGACATCGATCCTCACATTTTGCTCAGGACCACAGACGAGTACATTCTCTGACAGTTTTCATGGTTGATTACTTCTATAAATTGTAGTGTATTTCATACTTGATTCCGACACTATGGATACACGGGTTAGCACCCTAGATCCCCATCACGAGGAGTCGTGGTTGGAATCCATCGTGCTAGCTGGGGGATGGGGAACTATTAGTAAATTGTGTGATCATATCCAAACATTATATGTACCATAGCTCACCCCACTTCTCACGTCGGGTGCAGCCTGACCACTTATATGCTCCATAGCTGTTATATATGATTAGCCTGACCACTATATGCACCATAGCTAACCATGCGGTTAGCCTGACCTAAAAGAATCATAGCTAATCATATATAACCAGCCTGATCCAGACCCAAGCCGATCACATAATAAACTAATATTTCAACCACTTAGTTAGATGTTTTATCTTTATTCAGATTTACTGTTCTAGCATTCACTATTTATGGCTCATTGCTAGATGCTCTATTGTCTATTTTCATTTCTCCAGTACTTCACATGTTCAGCTTTTATTTCCATCATGTATCTCTTACACTGTTTATAGATTTTGTCAATTTAATGAAACTGCTGTTAGTGCTTGTGCTTCGCTCCAATCCTGACTGGATAACAACATTTTCAGAGAACCTGGAGGACTTTTGCCCTACTCATTACGGTCCAGGAATAGAGGAGGATTTCACTCCAGAAATCCCAGAGGAGGTGCCTATCCTAGAGGAGAACTTGCCTGCCCATGTTTAGATTATTTTTCTGCATTATTGTTTTAGACTGAGACTGAGACTGAGATGTATTTATTTTTTGTGACTTTGTGAGGTCATTTGGACCCAGGATTTGAGTTGAACTTCTTGTGATTGGTTTAAATAGAACTCTTTTCAATTCTCATCGTGCCATTATGTTTATAGTTGTGATTGAGTATATTATAGAACTGTGATTATTTATCATTGTCCTCCGTACGGAGTTGAGACTATTGACAGGATATACTATGTTTGTGACCTAGACAGCGTTCTACCGCCGATGCTGCGGCGTAGGCTGGACGTACCCACGACTCATGTCCAATTTCCGGGTGCGGGTCGTGACACGTTTTTAGTGGTGGCCCATGCAGGTCCAGTCATAGTCTTAGACTGTTTTAGGAAATAGGAATTAGGCCAAGGATATGCTCGATCACAATTAGGGAATTCTGATTCTTATGATACTATTCTTAATGATTAATTCCTTTAGAAATTTTCTGTCCTTCCTTGATATCATATCTATTGCCTTAATTGAATCTTTCGATCTGTCTCCAGGATGCCGCCAAGAAGGTCCCAGAGACTCGGAGCAGCAGATTCAGAGAGGTCTGCCACCTCTCGCGCTGCCGGACAGACATCAGCAGCACCTCCTACATCTCCAGGACAGGTGGGAGTGTCTGCAGCATTCGGGGGTCCTCCACCACCAGTTCAGAGGGTCCCCACAGCTACGACGGCACCACCACCTCCACCACCACCAGCTCAGCATCCAGGAGGTGTGCCCGTCGATGGGGCACAGATGTTCGCTTTGATTCAGGGCATGGTCGATGCCCAGAGGACGTCGGCAGAGGCCCAGAGAGTGCAGGCTGAGGCACATCAGGCCCAGACAGAGATGATGAGGGTGAACATGGAGAATGCTCACCAAGTGGCTCTCCAAGCTGTGGAGAGAGTCACTCAGCAGCAGCAACATCCTGGTCAGCAACAACAGAGGCCGGGCACCATTGTGGACTTCAAGAGGATGATGCCTCGGGAGTTCAAGGGGACAGAAGGGATACTCTACGCCGATGATTGGCTAGAGGACATCGAGAGGAACTTGCGTTTGGCGCAGATTCCAGAGGCGCTCCAGATCGAGGCCGCTGGCAGCCAAATGTTCGACATTGCCTTGACGTGGTTTCGCACGGAGCCGAGACTCTTGCGCGGGGGACTCACTTGGGAGGCTTTCAAGGAGCTCTTCAAAGAAAAGTTCTTTCCTGATGTCGCCCTGGGAGCTTTGGAGAGTCAGTTCCATGACTTAGCCCAGGGGAGCTCGTCCGTCGACGAATATGCCGCGGAGTTTTCCCGCCTGAGCCGCTTTGCGCCATCGATGATTAGAGATCCGGGGGACAGGGCCCGGAAATTCAGAAAGGGGCTGACAAGAGAGATCAAGTCTCGCACGTCGGGACGTCGCACAGCTACCTACGAGGGCATATTGATGGATGCCCAAGTAGCCGAGGATGACTTGGACCTCAGGCCCAAGAGGGGACGCGATGTTTCCGGAGGAGCAAACAGTAGTGCGGGACCAGGCAAGCGTCCACACTTTCAGCAGCAGCAGAGGCCCTTTCAGCAGCAGCATCAGGCACCAGCCCGAGGGCAGGTCCAGCAGCAGCAACAGAGACAGAACCAGCCCGCCATCCAGTGTGCGTACTGCGGGAAGATGGGATATACTAGAGAGATCTGCAGGCATAGACTGGGCTCATGTTTGTCCTGCGGATCGACGACACATCAGCTGAGGGATTGCCCTACCATTCGGACTCGTCCAGGTCAGGGTGGAGCAGCCGCCCAGAGAGGACCAGGCAGGGTACCTACCGTACCAGGAGGCCAACAACAGAGGGGACCACTTCCACCGCAAAATCAGAAGTTCGCCCAGCATCAGCAGCAGAGAGGTGCACCCCAGGGGCGAGCATACGCCATGGCAGTCGAGGAGATCGAGCCAGCAGGAGACTTGATCACAGGTTCGGTTCTTCTCGATTGTATTCCTGCATTTACCTTATTCGACTCTGGCGCTTCCCATAGTTTTGTGTCTGTATCATATGCACTTCGACATCATTTAGACACAGAACCATTAGCTAGGACTTGCAAGATCATGACTGGTGGAGGTATTATCCTAGTCCGTGATCACTGCAAGGACAGGAGAGTATCAGTAGGAGGCCGAGACTTGAGCGTGAGTTTACTCGTCATGCCACTTCCGGGGTACGATATTGTGCTCGGAATGGACTGGTTGAGTAGACATCATGCTACTATAGATTGTTATAGAGGCAGAGTATTATTTAGACCACCAGGAGAGCCGGAGTTTGAGGTCGTCAGAGGAGCAGCGGAACAGAGGAGGAGCACATTTTGCGGAGCCAGGACGGAAGAAGAGGAGTTGCCACATCCTCTGATAGCGGAATTCCTGGATGTATTCCCAGAAGAGTTGCCAGGTTTGCCGCCAGACAGAGATGTTGAATTCTCTATAGACTTGGTTCCAGGAGCGGAGCCCATTTCACAACATGTCTATAGAGTCAACAACAGCGAGCTGGCAGAACTGAAGAAGCAAGTTGAGGAGCTGCAGGACAAAGGCTTCATCAAATCCAGTTCATCACCATGGGGAGCTCCGGTATTGTTCGTACCGAAGAAGGACGGCACGGTGCGCATGTGCATTGATTATAGAGCTTTGAACAATATCACCATCAAGAACAAGTACCCGCTGCCGAGGATAGATGATCTTTTTGACCAGTTGAGCGGGGCGAGGGTGTTTTCAAAGATTGATTTGAGGTCAGGCTATCACCAGGTGAAGGTAAAGAAAGAAGACACGCCGAAGACAGCTTTTCGGACCAGATACGGCCAGTTTGAGTTCATGGTGATGCCATTTGGTTTAACCAATGCGCCGGCAGTATTCATGAACTTGATGAACAAGGTGTTCCACCAGTACCTTGATAAGTTCGTAGTGGTGTTCATCGACGATATCCTTGTGTATTCCAAGACTCCGGAGGAGCACGAAGAGCACCTGAGGTTGGTCTTAGAGACTCTCAGGAGGGAGAAGCTGTACGGAAAACTCTCTAAGTGTGAATTCTTCCTTGACAAGGTCGAATTTCTTGGGCATGTGGTATCGGGTGATGGAATCTCGGTTAACCCAAAGAAGATCGAGGCAGTGGAGTCGTGGGCTACCCCCAGTTCGGTAGCTGAGATCAGGAGTTTTCTCGGGCTAGCAGGATACTACAGGAGGTTTGTACAAGACTTCTCCAAGATTGCAGCGCCGATGACCAGACTGACTAGGAAGGATGTGGATTTTGTGTGGACGGAGGAGTGCCAGGCTGCATTTGATAAGCTGAAGAAGAGGTTGACGACAGCCCCAATTTTGACGTTGCCATCAGGGTCAGGCGGTTTTACCATCTACAGTGATGCTTCAGGGAAGGGTCTGGGATGTGTTCTTCAGCAGCACGGGAAGGTAATTGCCTATGCTTCCAGGCAGTTACGCCCTTATGAAAAGAATTATCCCACCCACGACTTAGAGTTGGCAGCAGTTATCTTCGCTCTAAAGCTGT
Source organism: Iris macrosiphon (assembly GCA_036927795.1). Classification (NCBI taxonomy): domain Eukaryota; kingdom Viridiplantae; phylum Streptophyta; class Magnoliopsida; order Asparagales; family Iridaceae; genus Iris; species Iris macrosiphon. Next base: position 65,612,779 of record JAYESA010000009.1, on the reverse strand, counting down.
GGAAACATTACTTGTACGGAGAGCGTGTGGAGATCTTCACAGACCACAAGAGCTTGAAGTACGTATTCACACAGAAGGAGCTGAACATGAGGCAGAGAAGGTGGTTGGAGTTGATGAAGGACTTCGACATCTCATTGCAGTACCATCCAGGGAAGGCCAACGTAGTCGCCGATGCCTTGAGCAGGTATCCGACGGCTATGTACTTGACGACGGATAGACATTTGTTGGCTGATTTGGAGAGTTTGGAGATTGAAGTGTTAGTTCCCGGTACAGAGATTCAGATATGGGGATTGCAGATACAGTCCGAACTGATGGACAGGATCAGAGCTGCGCAGTACGAGGATGAGGCTCTGAGGAGTATCAGAGCACAGGTTCAGATGGGATTGTCGGACGACTTTACTATCGCAGATGACGGTTCTCTACGGCACGGCACAAGGATATGTGTGCCTAGTGGGGAACTGCGAGAGGAGGTTTTGCAGGAGGCACACCGCTCTCAGTACTCGATGCATCCCGGTGCCAACAAGATGTATCGAGACTTGAGGGAGCACGTATGGTGGTATGGAATGAAGCGCGAGGTAGCACGCTTCGTATCTCGGTGTCTAGTGTGCCAGCAGGTAAAGGCAGACCGGCAGAGGCCAGGAGGTTTGCTTCAACCTTTACCGATTCCCGAATGGAAATGGGAGCACGTGACCATGGATTTCGTTTCAGGGCTTCCACGTTCTCCAGGAGGGAAAGACGCGATTTGGGTCATCGTGGACAGGTTGACCAAATCAGCCCATTTCTTACCTTTCAAGGTGGGCACGTCGACAGAGAGGCTCGCAGAGATGTACGTGCGTCAGATTGTTAGGCTTTATGGAGTTCCTGTGAGCATCGTCTCAGATCGGGATAGTCGTTTCACTTCCCACTTCTGGAGGAGTCTGCAGGCTAGCTTGGGCACTCAGCTCAAGTTCAGTACCGCGTATCACCCCCAGACAGACGGGCAGTCTGAAAGGACTATTCAGACTCTCGAGGATATGCTACGCACTTGTGTTTTAGATCTCGGAGGTTCTTGGGAGGATCATCTGCACCTGGTAGAGTTTGCTTACAATAACAGCTACCAGGCCAGCATCGAGATGTCACCATTTGAGGCTCTTTATGGACGGAGGTGTCGTACACCGCTATCGTGGGACGACGTTGGAGAGAGAGCCTTGCTAGGACCAGAAATGGTCGTGGATGCAGCAGAAAAGGTGAAACTCATCAGAGATAGACTGCGAGTGGCGCAGGACAGACAGCGGCATTGGGCCGACAGCTACCGTAGACCCCTTGAGTTTCAGGTATAGATTGTTGTTTTCTGGTTGTGTTTGTTTGTTTGTTTAGAATGCATATTGAGACTGTTTTGTTTTAGGTTGGCGATCTAGTTTTCCTACGAATTTCTCCGACGCGTGGAACGATTCGTTTTGGCAGAGGCGGGAAGCTTAGCCCACGCTACATCGGACCCTTCAGTATTCTGGCGAGGGTAGGTGCAGTGGCATATAGACTGGACTTGCCGCCTGCATTGGAGGGAGTGCATAATGTGTTTCACGTGTCGCAGCTGAGACGGTACGTGGCCGACCCTAGTCACGTACTTGATCACTCGGAGATTGAGGTTGGTCCAACGCTCAGCTACCCTGAGCAGTCCGTAGAGATCTTGGACCGCAGAGAGAAGGTGTTGCGGAACCAAACTATTCCCTTGGTTCGTGTTGCATGGAGACATCACTCCCCAGGGGAGTCGACCTGGGAGAGAGAGGACGAGATGCGCGAGCAATACCCGTATCTCTTCTAGACTTGAGGTATATTTCCTTTTCTGATTTCATCCTTGTTGTAGTTCAGTCCAATTTCGAGGACGAAATTTCTTTTAGGAGGGTAGACTTGTCACTACCACTTTTCCATATAAGGGCAATTGTGTAATTTAGCTATTTTAAATAATTATGTATTTAATTAATTGCTGAGTTTTATAAACTAATTATATTATTATTAGTGATATTTGGTTTAAGGTAAACCCTAGAACTCATTAGGACAGACCCTAGTGAGTCAACCCTAATTTGTAAACCCTATTCTATCAAACCCTAGAATTTTAAGATTAGGGAGAACCCTCAAAACCCTAGACTGACTTAACCTGAGTCTATTAGGTCCTACATGACTTAACATAAAGGTTTAAACCTAAAGCTGTGCAAGGAAACCCTAGAACTAGGTTTATATATAAAAAGCAGCCTCTCACAAAGCCATCATTCATGTAAACAGGAGAAACCCTAGCCTCCACTAGAGAAATCCATCTCCCCACTCCAAAAATTCGAAACCCTAACCCTAGGTTCCATTTTCTCCTCCTCCAAAGCAAGAGAAGCAAAGAACGTGGGTCAGGGAGCCTTGGAGAAGAAGAGCCTCGTTGAAAAAACCTTCCCTGCAGGTAAAACTCTAGTTTTATTCCTTTAATTTCTGTTTTTAGATGGTAATGGCCATTGGGAACCCCAAATCTGTGTGTAGTTCGATTTTTAGGGTTTTTGGATTAGGTTTTGGTGACCAACATAGTTTTCCCTAATTTTCGTGAACCCTAACCCTAGGGGTTGCATGTAGATTTAATTCATCACCTACATGTAGGATAGATCTTGATTTTTAGGGTTTTTGGTTAGAGGGATTCATGGGTTGTATGTAAATTCGTGTTCTGCATGCTAGGTGTTTGGGGAAATGCTTCATAGGATGAATACCTACCTAATTTACTCTAAAAATAATCTAATTTGATGAATGATGTATATACATATATATTTATACATATGTATATGGATTTGATGTGTTGTATATATATGTCTAGGTTGTAGTTTTGTGGGTGTTAGAAGAGGGGAAACTGTGAAGGAGTTACTGTACAATCGGGTTCTGTGGGAGGATTTCTGTGTGCTGAATTTCCTGCATAGTCGGGTTTTGGGGGATCAGTAGGTGTAGGTGTAGATGGAGGGTGTGTTGCTGTGCCAGTCTCCACAAAACTGTTGGTGGACTAGTTAGATTCTGTGCACATGTGTATGTGAGTAGATGTGAAGTTCAATAGGAGGCTGTGCATGAACCTATCTATATGTATCTGTGTGCATGTGGCTGTGTTTATGTATCAGTTTCATCTCAGAAATTCTGGGTGTATATGGCTGTGTGAATACATATATATATTTCAGTGAGGTAATATGGGGTATCAGCAGTTGGGGGATCAGTTAGGTTCTTGTGTGTAACTCTGAGAGAGGGGGAAAAGTGAAGCAGTGACTGTGTGTTGTGGGAGCAGATACCTGTGTGCAGATTTGCTGTGCAGTGTATTAGAGTACCAGTGAACAATGTGCGAGAATCAATATGTTTTAGATACCTGAGAGAGTATTATGTATAGGTGTTTGTGTATCAGTCAATGAGAAGTAGTGTGTGGAAATTCCTGTGCACTGAGTGAACCTTGTGTAATGTTACCTGTGTTTCAGTAAGTTATTGGTGTGTGCATTGAGGGTAAGTTCATGTGTATTAGATTAGGTGAGGAGCATGACTGTGTGTAGGTATGTGTCTGTGTGTATCAGTTAGGTGATAGAATGTGGTGTGTGTGAGTGTTGTGTAAGAATTTAGTTCTGTGTATCAGAGTATATGTGTGTCAGTGTAGATGTGTAAATTATCTCTAAAACTAGTGCCAGGACCTGTGTGTGTGTGCCCAGGTTTTTAATCTCCAAATTCCAGTGTGTGTGTGAGATGACTGAAACCTAGTGTCTAGTTGATTATGTGCATCAGTGTGGGGGTATCCCAACTGGGTGTTTAAGTATCAGAACTTTGTGTTGGCATCAGTTTAGGGTACCAGTCCAGATGGGTGGACTGAACATGGTACTAGATGGTCAGGGCTTGGTATCAGTGAGGGGAGTGCACATGCTTTGTGAGTTAATTTTCTGTGCATAGGAATTATTCCTAATGTGTGATATGTGTGGTAGTGTAACTGTGGGTATACCTGTGTGTTTTTGGCTTAGGTTTAACTAGTGCTGTATGTGTGAGGACTATGAGTGTGGTGTATCAGATATCTGTGTCTGTGTGCAGGGAACAAGTATCAGTACAATTTGCACTGTGGCAGCAAGGTACCAGTAGCAGCAATGAGAGGCATTCACAGTAGTGGGTAGGATATCCATGTGTTTGTGTAGGAAGTTGGTGCCAAGTATTGGGAAGTGATGAGTTGTTAAGGTATTACTAGTAATTGCTGATACACTATAGTATCAGCAACTATAGTTGCCATGACTTGGGATATGAAATTGATCCAATCCATTGGCAGCTAGTATATATATATATCTTAGGTGACACTGAGTTGGGTTAAGGATTAGGATTAAGAGTAGGTAAGTATTAACTAGCAACATAGTATTTTTAGCATACTATTTAAAGTATCAGTACGTAAGTGTTAAGATATGTGTGGTATCTCAGTTAGACTAAAGTTTTCAACTAAAATCTAGGTACTAACTAGATATCATGGTACCTTACTATATAAGCTAATTGTGTATTAATAATATCTAGTATGGCAGTTATAGACTAGCATAAGACTAGCATTAATTAGAGTTTGACCAAATGATCTAGTTAACCATAGGTAAACCTAGAGTTGACTTAGTAAAACCTAGTATAGACCTAGAAATGGCCTAACACCCCATTTCAAATTTGCTAATCACTCTTATTATTTCCAAACACCATTTAACATTGTTATCTTATATATAGGTCTTTGTGATCCCACTTTGGACATCGATCCTCACATTTTGCTCAGGACCACAGACGAGTACATTCTCTGACAGTTTTCATGGTTGATTACTTCTATAAATTGTAGTGTATTTCATACTTGATTCCGACACTATGGATACACGGGTTAGCACCCTAGATCCCCATCACGAGGAGTCGTGGTTGGAATCCATCGTGCTAGCTGGGGGATGGGGAACTATTAGTAAATTGTGTGATCATATCCAAACATTATATGTACCATAGCTCACCCCACTTCTCACGTCGGGTGCAGCCTGACCACTTATATGCTCCATAGCTGTTATATATGATTAGCCTGACCACTATATGCACCATAGCTAACCATGCGGTTAGCCTGACCTAAAAGAATCATAGCTAATCATATATAACCAGCCTGATCCAGACCCAAGCCGATCACATAATAAACTAATATTTCAACCACTTAGTTAGATGTTTTATCTTTATTCAGATTTACTGTTCTAGCATTCACTATTTATGGCTCATTGCTAGATGCTCTATTGTCTATTTTCATTTCTCCAGTACTTCACATGTTCAGCTTTTATTTCCATCATGTATCTCTTACACTGTTTATAGATTTTGTCAATTTAATGAAACTGCTGTTAGTGCTTGTGCTTCGCTCCAATCCTGACTGGATAACAACATTTTCAGAGAACCTGGAGGACTTTTGCCCTACTCATTACGGTCCAGGAATAGAGGAGGATTTCACTCCAGAAATCCCAGAGGAGGTGCCTATCCTAGAGGAGAACTTGCCTGCCCATGTTTAGATTATTTTTCTGCATTATTGTTTTAGACTGAGACTGAGACTGAGATGTATTTATTTTTTGTGACTTTGTGAGGTCATTTGGACCCAGGATTTGAGTTGAACTTCTTGTGATTGGTTTAAATAGAACTCTTTTCAATTCTCATCGTGCCATTATGTTTATAGTTGTGATTGAGTATATTATAGAACTGTGATTATTTATCATTGTCCTCCGTACGGAGTTGAGACTATTGACAGGATATACTATGTTTGTGACCTAGACAGCGTTCTACCGCCGATGCTGCGGCGTAGGCTGGACGTACCCACGACTCATGTCCAATTTCCGGGTGCGGGTCGTGACACGTTTTTAGTGGTGGCCCATGCAGGTCCAGTCATAGTCTTAGACTGTTTTAGGAAATAGGAATTAGGCCAAGGATATGCTCGATCACAATTAGGGAATTCTGATTCTTATGATACTATTCTTAATGATTAATTCCTTTAGAAATTTTCTGTCCTTCCTTGATATCATATCTATTGCCTTAATTGAATCTTTCGATCTGTCTCCAGGATGCCGCCAAGAAGGTCCCAGAGACTCGGAGCAGCAGATTCAGAGAGGTCTGCCACCTCTCGCGCTGCCGGACAGACATCAGCAGCACCTCCTACATCTCCAGGACAGGTGGGAGTGTCTGCAGCATTCGGGGGTCCTCCACCACCAGTTCAGAGGGTCCCCACAGCTACGACGGCACCACCACCTCCACCACCACCAGCTCAGCATCCAGGAGGTGTGCCCGTCGATGGGGCACAGATGTTCGCTTTGATTCAGGGCATGGTCGATGCCCAGAGGACGTCGGCAGAGGCCCAGAGAGTGCAGGCTGAGGCACATCAGGCCCAGACAGAGATGATGAGGGTGAACATGGAGAATGCTCACCAAGTGGCTCTCCAAGCTGTGGAGAGAGTCACTCAGCAGCAGCAACATCCTGGTCAGCAACAACAGAGGCCGGGCACCATTGTGGACTTCAAGAGGATGATGCCTCGGGAGTTCAAGGGGACAGAAGGGATACTCTACGCCGATGATTGGCTAGAGGACATCGAGAGGAACTTGCGTTTGGCGCAGATTCCAGAGGCGCTCCAGATCGAGGCCGCTGGCAGCCAAATGTTCGACATTGCCTTGACGTGGTTTCGCACGGAGCCGAGACTCTTGCGCGGGGGACTCACTTGGGAGGCTTTCAAGGAGCTCTTCAAAGAAAAGTTCTTTCCTGATGTCGCCCTGGGAGCTTTGGAGAGTCAGTTCCATGACTTAGCCCAGGGGAGCTCGTCCGTCGACGAATATGCCGCGGAGTTTTCCCGCCTGAGCCGCTTTGCGCCATCGATGATTAGAGATCCGGGGGACAGGGCCCGGAAATTCAGAAAGGGGCTGACAAGAGAGATCAAGTCTCGCACGTCGGGACGTCGCACAGCTACCTACGAGGGCATATTGATGGATGCCCAAGTAGCCGAGGATGACTTGGACCTCAGGCCCAAGAGGGGACGCGATGTTTCCGGAGGAGCAAACAGTAGTGCGGACCAGGCAAGCGTCCACACTTTCAGCAGCAGCAGAGGCCCTTTCAGCAGCAGCATCAGGCACCAGCCCGAGGGCAGGTCCAGCAGCAGCAACAGAGACAGAACCAGCCCGCCATCCAGTGTGCGTACTGCGGGAAGATGGGATATACTAGAGAGATCTGCAGGCATAGACTGGGCTCATGTTTGTCCTGCGGATCGACGACACATCAGCTGAGGGATTGCCCTACCATTCGGACTCGTCCAGGTCAGGGTGGAGCAGCCGCCCAGAGAGGACCAGGCAGGGTACCTACCGTACCAGGAGGCCAACAACAGAGGGGACCACTTCCACCGCAAAATCAGAAGTTCGCCCAGCATCAGCAGCAGAGAGGTGCACCCCAGGGGCGAGCATACGCCATGGCAGTCGAGGAGATCGAGCCAGCAGGAGACTTGATCACAGGTTCGGTTCTTCTCGATTGTATTCCTGCATTTACCTTATTCGACTCTGGCGCTTCCCATAGTTTTGTGTCTGTATCATATGCACTTCGACATCATTTAGACACAGAACCATTAGCTAGGACTTGCAAGATCATGACTGGTGAGGTATTATCCTAGTCCGTGATCACTGCAAGGACAGGAGAGTATCAGTAGGAGGCCGAGACTTGAGCGTGAGTTTACTCGTCATGCCACTTTCCCGGGGTACGATATTGTGCTCGGAATGGACTGGTTGAGTAGACATCATGCTACTATAGATTGTTATAGAGGCAGAGTATTATTTAGACCACCAGGAGAGCCGGAGTTTGAGGTCGTCAGAGGAGCAGCGGAACAGAGGAGGAGCACATTTTGCGGAGCCAGGACGGAAGAAGAGGAGTTGCCACATCCTCTGATAGCGGAATTCCTGGATGTATTCCCAGAAGAGTTGCCAGGTTTGCCGCCAGACAGAGATGTTGAATTCTCTATAGACTTGGTTCCAGGAGCGGAGCCCATTTCACAACATGTCTATAGAGTCAACAACAGCGAGCTGGCAGAACTGAAGAAGCAAGTTGAGGAGCTGCAGGACAAAGGCTTCATCAAATCCAGTTCATCACCATGGGGAGCTCCGGTATTGTTCGTACCGAAGAAGGACGGCACGGTGCGCATGTGCATTGATTATAGAGCTTTGAACAATATCACCATCAAGAACAAGTACCCGCTGCCGAGGATAGATGATCTTTTTGACCAGTTGAGCGGGGCGAGGGTGTTTTCAAAGATTGATTTGAGGTCAGGCTATCACCAGGTGAAGGTAAAGAAAGAAGACACGCGAAGACAGCTTTTCGGACCAGATACGGCCAGTTTGAGTTCATGGTGATGCCATTTGGTTTAACCAATGCGCCGGCAGTATTCATGAACTTGATGAACAAGGTGTTCCACCAGTACCTTGATAAGTTCGTAGTGGTGTTCATCGACGATATCCTTGTGTATTCCAAGACTCCGGAGGAGCACGAAGAGCACCTGAGGTTGGTCTTAGAGACTCTCAGGAGGGAGAAGCTGTACGGAAAACTCTCTAAGTGTGAATTCTTCCTTGACAAGGTCGAATTTCTTGGGCATGTGGTATCGGGTGATGGAATCTCGTTAACCCAAAGAAGATCGAGGCAGTGGAGTCGTGGGCTACCCCCAGTTCGGTAGCTGAGATCAGGAGTTTTCTCGGGCTAGCAGGATACTACAGGAGGTTTGTACAAGACTTCTCCAAGATTGCAGCGCCGATGACCAGACTGACTAGGAAGGATGTGGATTTTGTGTGGACGGAGGAGTGCCAGGCTGCATTTGATAAGCTGAAGAAGAGGTTGACGACAGCCCCAATTTTGACGTTGCCATCAGGGTCAGGCGGTTTTACCATCTACAGTGATGCTTCAGGGAAGGGTCTGGGATGTGTTCTTCAGCAGCACGGGAAGGTAATTGCCTATGCTTCCAGGCAGTTACGCCCTTATGAAAAGAATTATCCCACCCACGACTTAGAGTTGGCAGCAGTTATCTTCGCTCTAAAGCTGTGGAAACATTACTTGTACGGAGAGCGTGTGGAGATCTTCACAGACCACAAGAGCTTGAAGTACGTATTCACACAGAAGGAGCTGAACATGAGGCAGAGAAGGTGGTTGGAGTTGATGAAGGACTTCGACATCTCATTGCAGTACCATCCAGGGAAGGCCAACGTAGTCGCCGATGCCTTGAGCAGGTATCCGACGGCTATGTACTTGACGACGGATAGACATTTGGTTGGCTGATTTGGAGAGTTTGGAGATTGAAGTGTTAGTTCCGCGTACAGAGATTCAGATATGGGGATTGCAGATACAGTCCGAACTGATGGACAGGATCAGAGCTGCGCAGTACGAGGATGAGGCTCTGAGGAGTATCAGAGCACAGGTTCAGATGGGATTGTCGGACGACTTTACTATCGCAGATGACGGTTCTCTACGGCACGGCACAAGGATATGTGTGCCTAGTGGGGAACTGCGAGAGGAGGTTTTGCAGGAGGCACACCGCTCTCAGTACTCGATGCATCCCGGTGCCAACAAGATGTATCGAGACTTGAGGGAGCACGTATGGTGGTATGGAATGAAGCGCGAGGTAGCACGCTTCGTATCTCGGTGTCTAGTGTGCCAGCAGGTAAAGGCAGACCGGCAGAGGCCAGGAGGTTTGCTTCAACCTTTACCGATTCCCGAATGGAAATGGGAGCACGTGACCATGGATTTCGTTTCAGGGCTTCCACGTTCTCCAGGAGGGAAAGACGCGATTTGGGTCATCGTGGACAGGTTGACCAAATCAGGCCCCATTTCTTACCTTTCAAGGTGGGCACGTCGACAGAGAGGCTCGCAGAGATGTACGTGCGTCAGATTGTTAGGCTTTATGGAGTTCCTGTGAGCATCGTCTCAGATCGGGATAGTCGTTTCACTTCCCACTTCTGGAGGAGTCTGCAGGCTAGCTTGGGCACTCAGCTCAAGTTCAGTACCGCGATATCACCCCCAGACAGACGGGCAGTCTGAAAGGACTATTCAGACTCTCGAGGATATGCTACGCACTTTGCGTTTTAGATCTCGGAGGTTCTTGGGAGGATCATCTGCCACCTGGTAGAGTTTGCTTACAATAACAGCTACCAGGCCAGCATCGAGATGTCACCATTTGAGGCTCTTTATGGACGGAGGTGTCGTACACCGCTATCGTGGGACGACGTTGGAGAGAGAGCCTTGCTAGGACCAGAAATGGTCGTGGATGCAGCAGAAAAGGTGAAACTCATCAGAGACAGACTGCGAGTGGCGCAGGACAGACAGCGGCATTGGGCCGACAGCTACCGTAGACCCCTTGAGTTTCAGGTATAGATTGTTGTTTTCTGGTTGTGTTTGTTTGTTTGTTTAGAATGCATATTGAGACTGTTTTGTTTTAGGTTGGCGATCTAGTTTTCCTACGAATTTCTCCGACGCGTGGAACGATTCGTTTTGGCAGAGGCGGGAAGCTTAGCCCACGCTACATCGGACCCTTCAGTATTCTGGCGAGGGTAGGTGCAGTGGCATATAGACTGGACTTGCCGCCTGCATTGGAGGGAGTGCATAATGTGTTTCACGTGTCGCAGCTGAGACGGTACGTGGCCGACCCTAGTCACGTACTTGATCACTCGGAGATTGAGGTTGGTCCAACGCTCAGCTACCCTGAGCAGTCCGTAGAGATCTTGGACCGCAGAGAGAAGGTGTTGCGGAACCAAACTATTCCCTTGGTTCGTGTTGCATGGAGACATCACTCCCCAGGGGAGTCGACCTGGGAGAGAGAGGACGAGATGCGCGAGCAATACCCGTATCTCTTCTAGACTTGAGGTATATTTCCTTTTCTGATTTCATCCTTGTTGTAGTTCAGTCCAATTTCGAGGACGAAATTTCTTTTAGGAGGGTAGACTTGTCACTACCACTTTTCCATATAAGGGCAATTGTGTAATTTAGCTATTTTAAATAATTATGTATTTAATTAATTGCTGAGTTTTATAAACTAATTATATTATTATTAGTGATATTTGGTTTAAGGTAAACCCTAGAACTCATTAGGACAGACCCTAGTGAGTCAACCCTAATTTGTAAACCCTATTCTATCAAACCCTAGAATTTTAAGATTAGGGAGAACCCTCAAAACCCTAGACTGACTTAACCTGAGTCTATTAGGTCCTACATGACTTAACATAAAGGTTTAAACCTAAAGCTGTGCAAGGAAACCCTAGAACTAGGTTTATATATAAAAAGCAGCCTCTCACAAAGCCATCATTCATGTAAACAGGAGAAACCCTAGCCTCCACTAGAGAAATCCATCTCCCCACTCCAAAAATTCGAAACCCTAACCCTAGGTTCCATTTTCTCCTCCTCCAAAGCAAGAGAAGCAAAGAACGTGGGTCAGGGAGCCTTGGAGAAGAAGAGCCTCGTTGAAAAACCTTCCCTGCAGGTAAAACTCTAGTTTTATTCCTTTAATTTCTGTTTTTAGATGGTAATGGCCATTGGGAACCCCAAATCTGTGTGTAGTTCGATTTTTAGGGTTTTTGGATTAGGTTTTGGGTGACCAACATAGTTTTCCCTAATTTTCGTGAACCCTAACCCTAGGGGTTGCATGTAGATTTAATTCATCACCTACATGTAGGATAGATCTTGATTTTTAGGGTTTTTGGTTAGAGGGATTCATGGGTTGTATGTAAATTCGTGTTCTGCATGCTAGGTGTTTGGGGAAATGCTTCATAGGATGAATACCTACCTAATTTACTCTAAAAATAATCTAATTTGATGAATGATGTATATACATATATATTTATACATATGTATATGGATTTGATGTGTTGT